>JAXIUT010028796.1:0-15522 GCA_035586675.1 Eurytoma californica | reverse complement strand
TTTCATAAGGTCTACTATAAAAATAAAGAAAAAAAATCTGGAGTAGTCTACATCCTTAAATGTGAAATGTTATTTGAGATTTTGTTTATTATTAAAACTATTTTAACGATAATCTTAGAGCATATAACTACAGTATTTCATTAAATTCTTGCGTGAAAAATTTAATTTTTGAAACCTGTCAAATAAAATAGTAAAAACTAATTCCATATTTTTTCCAATAATATATATTAATAAAGATAGAGTGAAAAGTCCCGAAACATCACGACCATACAGTAGAATTTTCATAAATATTTTCATATTCTTTTTTAAATATTACTAAATCAATTCATGTTACAATTAAAAATAAATATATGGATCAGATTAATATTCATAATTTCCCAGCTCACAATGGAGCTATAAGTTCTAGATTCAATTAACAATGAAATTCAAAAAATTGTCTAAAAAATAATATGGGATTTTTTAGAATTTTTTGCTAAAAATATCTTGCAGTAAAAAAATCAGTTCCGAAAGGGAATTTTTTAATTAAATTGAAAAAACTTACAGAAATACATCCGTCCTCTCACACACCAACTGGATCTTTTTACACAATGCAGCCTAATTATTAAATTACTTATTCTTTTCATTTAATTAACCATTAATTAATCAACCGCTTAAGTTCAGAACACTGGAGAGGAAAGGAGTATGTTCGATGAATAAATAAGTCCCCCATGAAAGCGATTACACAGATCCCCAGTGCTCGATCGCCCGACCGTTTGAAAAGAGGAGAAGTGGGCGCGCGGGGGAGGCGGAGGAAAAGCGCGCGTCCGACTGCGGGGCTTAATTAAGGGTCCTCCGGAAGCGGCTCCTCAGTCAGTCCGCGGCTCTCGGTCCGCTCGGCCGTTCGGCACATATTTGCCGGCCATTTCCGCCCGCTTGTTGACGCGCCGTCGCGTTTGCCACCGCCAACCCCACGCACACGTACATAATATACACATACATAAAGCCCATATACACATACATACACACATGCATACAAGGCACACTGGCACATGCACACATACATAAGGCACACATACACGTATGCATAATACATACATGGAGGCATGTGAACTCGCGCTTGCAAGTGAGGGGGAGGAAAAAGGGGGAGATGCTCCCGCAGAAAGGTCGGAGCAGCTCATTCGAACGCCCTGTTGAGCGGAATAACGCGAGCGAGCCGCGCCGCGCGCATTGCCCCGGCAATTCTTCTCTCTCTCTCTCTCTCCCTCTTTTTCCTCCCTCCCGGCGAGCGCATAAGCCTCGTTTGCTCTAATGCCTTCTATGGCCCTTGCCTTTCGCCTCGCCTATTCTTCGCCCGACGCTCGCTTTCATTTCTCTCTTTTCTCTATGGAGCTTTCGATTGCCTCGCTCGCGCGCCCGCTTCTCCGACCGAATCTCGATTGAACGCTGCAGCGCCGCTCCTTTATTCATCTCTCCACTCTCGTCTCTCTCTTTTTTTTTCTTCTTCGCTGCATCTCCTCCCTCGCTTCGGGGGGAAGCGCCCGGGAATGTGTGCACTCTTTTTCTGCACCCTCGCGCCTACCCTCTTTTCTCCCGAGCGCCTCGCTCTTTTTTCCGTCGAATCCTTTTGCCAGCGGGCTGCATTCAATTTTTTCCCTCTCTGTTTTATCAAGCTGATGAGCGGCGGTCTTTGAGCGACGGCGCGCGCGCGCGGATACAAATTAGACTTTGAAATTCGATTTTCCCGATAGATTTGGATTTGAGCGGGGAGGTGGCTAACTAGTGCTCGCAGCTTTTCGCTTTGAAGATTGCGCGAGTTCGGCGCGCTTGCAGTATTAAATTTTTTAATCAACTAATTTGCAATTGTCCGCTTGCATTAGAAGTTCGACGAAACGCGCGACACAGTGAAGTCGCTTGTAAAGAAAAAGAATTGCTCGCGTAAGTAGTAAAAATGCTTAAAAGGAGACAAGAAATCGGAAGTGATTGACGTAAGCAACAATAATTATTGGTATGAAAGTAGGTAGCGTTTGTAGTTACTTATTTATTAATTTTTGCTTTGCCTTTTCTTTCTTTCCAGATCAATGTGTTTCTTATTGCTTAAAATGTTTAGATCAGGGTACAAATAGTTAACGACTTTTGTAATCTAATTTCCCATTTATAACTGATAAATACAATGGAGTTATTATAATTAAATTGCCGTTTGATTGATAACTAATTTTTTTGTTATCAATTAAATTGCCATCTAATTAGAAACCACTTTTGTAGATGTCAATTAAATTGCTATTTAATTGATCATTAAATCTTTAATTATAAAGAAAATCGATAATTACTCATTTTTTTCAACCCTGATTTAGATTATACAAATGCGGACTAGAATAGAACCAGAATTGGATCACCTCTAAATCAGAACTGTTTAAATACTTATACGGAAAAACTATCTTTATTATAGTTACATTAATTATACACTGTTAAAAAACTTCCAAGCACGTGCTGGAAGTTTTTTTTATCGCCGTACATGAATGTTACTGAAGTAACATTAAATTTATATTATTATATTAATTTTAATGTAAATTAAATTATATTTAATGTAAATTCAGTAAAGTTCATGTACGCCGATGAAATTTGTTTTAAGTACATGCATTAAAATTGCATTAAAATTAAGGCTTTTTTTAACAGTGTAGTTACGACAGATTTACTGGTTTAAAGTACTATATTACTTATCTAAAATTGTTTTCAAAAAAAGTACAATATTTATTAATTACAATACAATTATAAAAGCATATATTTTATTCCTGTTAAAATTTGGCTTAAATCATTGGTAATTTATGTTTTTATAGTGCAAAGAGTTGTATGAATTAAAATTTTTTGAATAAATATTTGAAAGAGTATAAAAACTGCATAAATTCATAAATTTATGTTTCGGTTACGGAAATTTCGGTAGTTATTGGACTCTTTCAATTATTTAATTAAAACATTTGAATGCATACAACATAAAGGCATAAATTACCAATGATTTAAACTAAACCCCATCAAAATTGATCAATCCGTTGAAGCTGGAAGAGTCACACGAGCAAAATTTCTGAAACTGACATAACTTAACATAAAACGGGCCTAGAGACTTCTATCTACACCCATTTTATCCGGAATTCAATATACTTTTATAATATTAAATTTAATCTGTAATAAATATTATATTCTTTTGTTTTAGGTAATTTTGAATGAAAAAAATTTTAGGTATAAGACCGCCTTAAGCAATTAATTTCTTACAATTAGTATAAGCAATTTCTTTTCCTTATACATCATGCATTGAACACAGAGGCACTGGAATTTTTCTGGAAATCCACTTTAATTCCCACGGTTTCGCAGGGATGGAAAGTAAAAGAGGATACCCAGGGGTACCGGTGAATTCCTCTCGCTCCTAAGTAGAATCCGAATTCGTTCAAATTCAGCGAGTAAAAAGGGTGCACGCGGGCGCAGCCGCTTGCTCTCCCCGGGAAACTTGAGAAAATAGCATCAAAATAACCAAAGTAGAGTTATTAGTTTCGCCGAAGTTAGCGCGAACAAATAGCTAATTTTAATGCTAATGCGTGAGTAAACAAATAGACACGCGCGCCCGCGCGCACACATAGTCAAACTAAACTCGCGAGTTCTGATGGGTGTTACGCGAAGTTTCTCAAGCTTAAAATCGCATTTCAAGTGACTTTCGTCCGCTACAGTGTATAGGCGAGGCATCGCTCTTATGGAAAAAAAACTAAGTTTTCACGCTGGATGTTTGATAGGTACACGCTGCACTTCGCGCGAAAAAAGCCCGGGGAACTTTTTTAACAACTTCCGCAACTACTATCCAACTGCCGTGTAGTGTAGTCCATTACTATAAAACTAGAGATTTAATTACTATTACACGCAAGATGGTAAATTATGTATTTATACACTATCGAAAGAAAGTTTTCGAACACATCTTGTAACTTTTACTATTAGGAAACTTGAAATATATTTTAATAAAACCTGTCGCAATTTTATCAATTCGTAATTTTCAATTCGAGAATTAATAATGCTGACTTTCGGCATGCTTAAAAATTAAAAAATTAGTTCAACATCTATTTTCAATTTAACAATTTCAAATTTTTTAAGAAGAAAAATTTAAAAGAAAAAAATTAGAACAAAGAATAGACCTTTCTCTACGTTATCCTCTAAACTAAATTTTTTTATCTTAAATTTTTTATTTGCACTAGCAGAATCGCATTAAAAAGCAAAAATTTACTAAATTGTGGAGATCTGAAAAAAGGCTACTTGAATCATATTAAACGAAATTAACTCTACTATTTCCTTATGACTCGGAGCTTTAATACTCTATTAGTAAGAGATTTGCTGGCGAATGGTGGAAAAGACCGAAATCTTACCCCTGCTCACGTAGGCTTGCGACTCAAGGTTTTGATGGCCTGTTGACCTTTGCTTCGCCATAAACCGGTACTTTTGCGAGCTACCTAAATTTGCATGGGCTCGGAATTCTTTTCTTTACGATTACAATAGGGATCAAAGGTGCCTTGTTCGTTTTAAAGGTTTTTCGGATTTTCCTATTTTCTCGACTAGTTAAAACACACTCACAGATAAAAAAATACGTTCAATATACTAAACACAGTTTTTCGTAATTCAACAAGCACAAATTGGACATAATTTCTGAGGAAATTTTGTGTAAAAGAAAAACAAGACCCAAATTATTAACCGTGTAAGGCTATAAACTGTGTAATGATATAAACTGATTAAATTAAATAATCGAACCATAAATGTTTTCAGCTCAGATCCCACAAATTCAATTCATTTAGCCTCTTCTTGAGCACTATATAATTAAACTTTACTTACAGGTGACTTTTATAAGTCTAATATTTGGAATGAAACAATGTTAGAAATACGCTTTGTTAAAAAAAATATAAATTTTTAAATCTAGCGAAATACTAATTTTTAGAATCTTATTTTTAATCTCGGAACGCTTGTTACTTTTCTAACGTATTTCCGAATTTTATTTTTAATTTTATATTTGTTGTTAAAAAGTTACTGCAAAAATATCTATGTTTACCTACGTGTAGATACCTAAGATAAGCTTAAATGTTTTACTCTCTTGTAATCGAAACATCGAAACAAAGTTCATTAATTAAAGAATATCATTCATGAAAGACAAAAGCATCGGTTATCTCGTTTCAAAGACAATTTCACAAGGATGCAGTATCATCGCAATCAATAACCAAGCGCGCTCGATACACCGCGGACAATGAATAAAATTCATCGCCCAAGCAGCAGCCCTTTATCTACCGCTGAAAAATCGTATATTTTCGCGGGATATCTAAATAGTCGAGAGCGGGGATCGCGGCCGAACAAATACGAGGAGAGAGAGAGAGGGAGAGAGAGGGAGAGAGAGGAGGGGGATGGATTGTTCTGGGGAAAAGATGTCTACTATTTATCAGGCGCGTGCCGTAGCAGCCTGCACTCGGTGCGCCCCGCAGAGTCGACTTCGTTTAACCCAGTTTCCGCGGCGGCTTGACATCGACTAGGTATGATGTCGATGGGTCCGAAGTCGACGACGGGAACGTGATTCGAGCAATGAACGTGGCTCCGAAGGGGGATGAAATATCGTCGGAGAGGCAGAAATTCGTATAATCTGCACGAACGGGGAGACAGCGTGGGAGGGAGGGGGTGATCGTTGTTGAGACTTACCCCATTCTTCTCGCACACACCGCCGGCATTCTTGAGGTCCCCGGTCCAGGCCAGCCCCAGCGTGCCCATCTCGAAGTCACGGTACGTGAACATGTAAGCTAGGCAGAAGGCGTCGTAGTCCTCCTCTGTAAACACAAAAGAATCCGGTAAATGCTCGTGACATCTTGAATAGTTTTTGAGTACAACAATGCTTGGACGTTATTTCGAACACTTTTTGGAGTCGTTTTATTTTCAGATTTCAGCTGATAGACGACGATATAATGTCAAGAATTTTTAATATTTTGTTTAGTAGAAGTGCTTTATTTTATTTCTCTCGATGAACTTTTAGGTTATTTATGTAATATAGAGATACAATTTTGTTATTTGCGTTTAAATTAATTTAAAAAAAAAAGAAATAAAAAAATTGTTATATCTGTGTATTAGCAGTAACTAAATAATTATTATTACAATTGAAAACAATACGTAAAATATCAATTATACTGTTTTGATAAAATGTTGAAAAATAATTGACATATTTTCTTTTTCAATACAATGTTTGTTAACAAAAATATCACACGTGTGACGTTACTGCAGAGACATGCTGCCTACAGTAACATCACATCGTTAGTAAATTTTAATCCGCGATATTTTTGTTGTCAGACATTAAATTGAAAAAAGAAAAAATATGTATCGATAACTTTATTACCTGACTGATAAAATGGAATCTGATAAACCATTACTTTGTTATTATTAATACTACATAATAATAATAAAAATAATTTTCAAATATCCATAATTAATATTTACAAATTGCAGAAAATCGAATTATATTGTCTCGATATCTAATATAAAAGTACGCGTAAGTAAAATACATTTCGCAAAAGGTTAAATGAAGAATGTCATTGATCATGAAAAGTTCCTTCAAAGACATAGTTTCAAAGCACTTATGCAGAGAATATTACATCAGAAGTCGCTAAAAAATCTTTCACTTAACAAAGGACACTATATTACATTTTTTCCGCTCTACTTTGGCATTGCTTTTTTTTTAATATAAAAGTTTTTAAATTCAATTTTGACATTTTTTTTTATTTTCGAGATAAAAGATTCAATCTACTTAGTTTGTTGCAAAGGGACTCAAATTAAATTTCTCCGCGCTAAAATTCCGCTCCATCATAAAATTCTCGCAAAAGTAACGCAAGAGGAACCTGCGCTTTAATCATTATCCTATTAAGAAAAAAAGTAGTAAAAATTACCGCTTAAACCGATTTTGAATTTCTATTCCTTCCGAAAGAAAAGCAATCAAATTTAAAACCCGCCAGAAGAGCGAAAGGTTATGCGCGCGTATACGCTGCCGAGTAAGCATAACGCGGAGTTACGTATTCATAATGCATACAAATAGTGTATCCGCTTTTATTTCATAAATTTTAACAGCAGTTACTCCTTAACTTTTCCAATAAGAAGAAGCCTGGAAATATTCCCTGGATTTATAAGCGTATCCCGGCAATTTTTTTTTACCTCCTCGGGAGAGGAGGGCGCGAGTTTTATGGACTGACCGTCCGGCGTAGAAATCGCCGATTACCTCGCGCGCGCCCCTTTAAATATCCCAGCGGCTCTCACGCCGGTGAGAAAAATCGGCAATAATGAGGCGCCCGAGCGGATCGCGAGTCAAAAGTGTATCCATCGTCGCCCATAAAAATTTTATAGACCGATCCCATTAGACTTTACGAGGCGATCCCCGCGAGCGCGGAGGCCCTCCTCGAAATCGATCATCGAGCGCTGACGAAAAAAAAAGAGCAAATCTCGTTATAAGCAGCGATCGATGGGAAAAATTTCGAGCGGGTGAACCGCTTCCGGGTCGGAGGGCTAGGCTCCGCGGGGAAATGAATGCGCCCGGCGCATATACGCGAAATAGTTGCGGCGCGGCGCGCGTGCAATGCGCACTGTGCCGCAAGAGGTCCGAGGGGTGCCCCTCGCCCCTCTTCCCTTTGCATTTTTTTTTGCTCCCTTTCATCCTCTCGTCGTAAAATCCCATTATTGCAATCTCAGCGGACCACTATCCCGGCACTTAATCCGGCGGAACCGGAATAATCTCGTTTCTTTCGCGCCACGCCCGCAGCTTCCTTCTTCATCATATTCCCGGAAAACTCCGGTATCAGTGCGCTAGGAATATTCAAATTTCCACGGTAGCGCTGCCCTTGCCGCTGAGGTATAAGCCGATTCAAAGGCGTCGGGCGATTAATCGCGTTGAGTCTGCACGTTTGCGTTTCTCCCGAAAGAGAGATAGATAGATAGATAGATAGATACCTCTTTATTTTGTCACAAAGGACAAAAAAGTAATACATAAATTAGTATAAAAATATACATATAAATATGCGCTCAAAATAAATATATAAAAACAGTCTTACAAATTTATAATCATAATAGCATTAAAAAGACAATTGCACTAGTTTTCTTTGGTCGAGGTGTAAATATAAATCTTAAAATATTAATTACGTTCGCAAATAGTAGTGACAGTTGCGGTCCAGAATTGCAGGCAACATGAGCCTTGACATGAGCGATCGTACAATAAATATAAAATAAATAAGAATTTATCAGAGGCCTAAGGCTAGTCACAGCACCAATAAATTTAACAACACAATTAATTTAATACATAACAATAACTTATGAAACAAGACGCATGAATGCCAGAGAGAGAGAGAGAGATAGAGAGAGAGAATTTTTTATTCGACTCACATAAGCAAAATTTAAAAATATAAATATAATTTATAAACATACGTATTCACTTCGAGAAATTTCTCTAAAATTACAATTATTCACGTAAAAAAATGTAATTATGGTACACTTGTAATTTTTCCGAGAAAATTATTGAATTTTTCATCTGAATATTAGACAATTTGAAAAGCACCATAAGAATAAAAAGATTTTCCCGTAACAATTATGCAGATTTTTCGGAAATAATTAGAAAGCTTTTTGTGCTAAGATTACAGAGCTTTTCGTGAGTCAGTAAGATTCAGATAAAAATTAGAGTGACTTTCCCGAAAAATTTCCAATATTACGAAAGGTTTTACAATTAAGTTTTTTCACGTAATTATAAGTAAGCTTTACCGTTATTTTGTCAAAAAATAAATTCTTCCAGTGTATATTCCAATTGAATGATACGATAAATACTTTCACTTTTTGGACAAGCAGTAGAGGAAAAAAACAGAGAAAATTATTCTATTAACAATTATAATAGCTACTTATAATGATCTCACAGGTTGACATTGTTGGAAAAATTACAATAATTACTTATATAGTTTCTTTAAAAATTTACTGGAAATTTAACAAATTTTATATATATTTACTATAGCTTTAGTAAATTTGCCAAGAAACAAGTCAATTTTTTCAATTTCTAGAATGACAGTGTATAAGATCATTAAATTTACTATTCCTATTTTTAATAAAAGTTTTCCTCTACATGAATGAAATATAGGTGATTCTTTGAAAAAGTGCAATAATTTTTATGCAAACTCCGTGATAGTCAATACATCCACTTTATTGGATAAGGATCGATTATGAAATGTGAGTAGAATTTATAACTTTACGCTAGAAAATAAATTAACTTTTATTTTTGTAAACAAAGTTAATCTTACAAAATATTCATAAAGTTTTCGAGTAAGATATTACACTTTTTCATTGAATCGCCCACTTTTAGTACGACTGGAGTCTTAATATAAAAATTATTAATTTTTAAGCCTAAAGGCCGCGTCTACGCGAGAGGGAGGGAAAGAGATAGGTAAAAAAAATCGAGAGAGGGAGGGAGGGAAGAAATCGCAGGAGGAAGAGGGAAAAAACGCCACCCCTGGGAAATATCACGAGGGCCGTAGCTCGCTCGCGCTCGCACGGTATCGAGGAGATACCGGGGAAGCAACTTATTCCATTTCAAAGTTTTGTGAACGGCGACGCCACCACCGCCGGCCCGGTCAGCCGTCAATAATGAGAAATGTTTGCCGCCGGGGGGATTCGCCGGCCGGCGATGTGGCCCTTCCACCCCTCTTCTTTTTTTTCCTTCTTTCCCCGCATTATCGCGCGCAGCCGAGTCCCCGCGCGCGTCTCGGGCATATAGCCACCTCCGTCGTGTTTTTATGACGAGTATTACCGGCTCGCTTTGTCCGTCAACGCGAACTTTTCTTCTGCGAGTACGCGGCGCGAGACTAAGTTCGCGTGTATATACCTTCGGGGCGCGGAATCTTTTACGGCGGGGATGCGAAATTTCGAAAAAAAAGAGAACGATGCCGGAAATAAAAGGGGTCGAAGTGCGATATTATGTAAACGTAATCTCTGCGCCGGTGAAAAAAAAAAAAAAAAATCGATACTCCAGGTGATGGAAATTTCAAAACTAGGCCATAGATGCACTTCTTCGAAAATGGTACGCGCTGCGCGCCAGTGAAAAAATCCGAATCGAGTCAGACGTATCCTATCGATGTAACGTTTTCTTTTCATTTTATTTTTTAAAGTTGGATATTGCCAATTTAAAAAAGACCGTAACCTCAGTACTTTAAAATTTATACCTTATTTCTACGAACTTTCTTAAAAAATATGAAGATTGACTTTACAAAAAATATATTGGATTATTTTTTATAAGAGTGCACAATAATTTGGATTATAATTCAGTTGCTTATAAATAGATTAAATAAATTTTAAAAAATTTTCTTTTCGATATGAAAGAAAGTATTTAGTAAAAGATTACTTTAATAATAGTCATTACGGAGAGAATGGTTCGATAAAAATTATTATTTTTCTATAGTAATCTTGGAATCAAGTGATCTGACTGGTAAGAACTACCAACCATCAATATTATAAAAAATACTGAGACAACTCGTAATTTCATCTAGTTTGAGGTTTATTAACTACATAGTAGGCTTATATGAGACTTGACCGAAATGAGACGAGATTTGTCTTGAAAAATTTCCGCGAGATAATGCAAGATCTCGTCTCGTCTCGAAAATTTTCGAGACAAAAAAAAGGGTTAAAAAAAAATCGAGAATCCCGAAAATCTTCAAAAGTCTCGAATATGTTCGAGATTCTCGTTTCGATTAGGAAACTCGAAATTTTCGAGATTTCTCGAAAAAACCGAGAGTCTTGAAAACATTCAACAAAATTCCGATAAAATAATAAATTTTTTTTTCTGTTTTTAATCGAGAGTCTCGTGAAGATCAAGATTCTCGAAAAAACCAAGATTCTCGAACGCATTCGAGATTTTTGTTTGCATCGAGAATTTCGTGAATATCGGAATTCTCGAAAAAACAGAGATTCTCGAAAAGTATCGAAAAATTTTGTCGAGACGAGAATCTCACTTTCGAGACGAGATTTTTTTAAGACGAGACAAGACGAGAAAATCTTGAAGCTTTCCTTGTCTCGCACAGGCCTACTACATAGTAATTTTTACGAAAAATGAGAATTTTTATTGAACCATTCTCTCCGTCATATTTAATCTTTTTTAAGAAGATTAATTTTTGTATATTTTCAGAACCTTTTCGATAACAAAAGCATCGTTCATTCAATTTGAGCATTTAATTTTTTATACGGATATGCGCGGCTCTAGCCTATCCGCGATTTATTTTCTACTTTCAATTCACAATTTTTCGATTCACGAATTCATCAATCACGCGTCAACAATAGAAATCGCATTAGACTAAGCTCATCCCCGCCCGCTAAAAGCGAACGAGAGAAAGGAAAAATACGAGTTTGGAAAAAGTTTACCGATGCGGTCGACTTGCTTCCCTTATTCCTGTATTTATCGCTCGGCACTCGAAGTACACGTGCATCCGCAACGCTCGGCTCTTTGATTCTTCATGCGTCTCTGCCGGGCTCTCCTTGGGTCTTTGTTCCCTTGGAAGGCCGGCGGGGGTTGGGGGGATCGAGAAGAAAGCGAGCGGCCGGCGTGCCTTTTCCACCGATACACAGCGCCGCGCAATCGCGTGCACACATACGTCGAGCTTGCGGTCATGCGAATTCCCATCACGTACTCAATGCGGGGGGGAACTTCCCGGCCCCTTTGGCGGCTTGTCCGCCTCTCTCTCCCTCTCGCGCTGCCTATCGCGGTTTTCCGCCGCGGTTCTTCAATCGAGTTTTCCTAACTGAGCTGCGGTCGACGGGGATGGAGGATACGCGGAAAAGGGACGGAGGAAGCAATAAACAGACTGACAGTTCGGGGGATAGGCAAACGGAGAAAGCGAGGATTATTCGATTTTTCTCGGCTTATGTCTTTTTTTTCCCTTTTGTTTTCGTCGTTCGCACGCGCGGATCTCGGGGCGGTATTTACACCGGTATTTTTGAATACGTAAAATAGATAGGCCCGGTGTGGAATAAATGAATGCCGAGAGAGGGAAGCCGCGTGAGATGATAAACACACACGGGCGCCGGGATAATCGCGAAACATAAGGATAAACAGATTTTATCGGGGGGCGAGGAAAAGGACCGCACTGTAATCAAGCAATCTTAATTTAATGCGGGTCTTATTGTTTTATTATTCAATTATTTCCGTATTACGGTTATTTTTTCATAATTTATGATTATTTAGAATTTATTCTAGATAATCAGTGATGTATAAGAAATAGGAAAAGGCTTTTTATTTGGTTATGTATAAATGATATGCAGAGTATGTAATTTAACTAATGTTTCGTAAAATAATTATTTAATCAATAAATAATCATAAAAATTAAAGAGTTATAAGTAAATGGAGCAAGATAACGAGGGAACAAGAAAAAGTGAATATAAGAAAATAAGTAGTAAAGCCAGGGTATGGTCAGCCGTGCCCTAGTTCAAACCACTTTCATTCAAAATGAATATTAACATATTTTTAAATAAAAATTTTTCGAATGATTGTTAATTATAATAAATTATAGAAACTAAATCGAATAATCTCAACTGTGACTAATTAAAATGTTAATTGAAACGAACTCATCCACGTATTAGGTAACTTCCGCGAAACTATCAGCGTACTCTCGAAAAATAACTTTAGTAAAATAATTATTTAATCAATAAAAAAATCATAAAAATTGAAGAGTAACTTATTTCAAATAAATGGAGCAAGATAACGAGGGAACAAGAGAAAGTCTATATAAAAAAATAAGTAGTAAAGCCAGGGTATGGTCAGCCGTACCCTAGTTAACACCCCTTTCATTCGAAATGAATATTAACATATTTTTAAATAAACATTTTTCCAATAATTGTTAATTATAATAAATTATAGAAACTAAATTGAATAATCTCAACTGTAACTAATTAAAATGTTAATTGAAACGAATTCATCCACGTATTTGGTAACTTCCGCAAAACTATCAGCGTACTCTCGAAAAATAACTTTCCCGCAAAGCTAATTAGCATCATTCCGAATATTTAATATCCGCTCGGTGAAAAAGTTACACTTGTGCACCTCCTCCCGACGGAAAAAAAAGGTGAAAACCAGTCCAGGTGACGCGGCGAAAAAACGGCGCGCCGTTCGAATAACACTCTCTTGCGGGAAAATAATTAGGTGACGGCCGTTAAAACCGTGCAGCAACGGCGAATCTGGAATCTGGCAGTTAATTATGAGTCGCCGCGCCGGGGCGAGTTTTGGCTCGGCGGTCGGTGTACAGTGCCGGGGCTAAAATTTCAGTTGCTTGTCGCGCGGCCGCGAGTATTTGAACTATTTGAATTGCGCGCGCCGCATACTCCGGCGCCATTCATAAGCGTCGCCGTAGTGACGTACTCACCGGAAAAGAGCTCGAGGTATTTCTCGACGCCATAGTTGCCGGGGAAACGGTAGTTCGGGTCCCGGAGAGCGTCGCCGCTGTGCACTTTCACGCGTTTTATCATGAAACTGATGTTATCCGGTCGTCCATCCAGATTGAAATCTAAAAAATAAAAAGGAAAGCTGTGTGAATTTATTGGGTTTTATCTTCTAGATATGCATGTAAGAATTATAATAATTTTATTTAGAATTATTAATGTTCTTGCAGATATTCTTGTACATATTCATATATAAGAATGTTAAAATTAATCTTCAAAACGCACTATTAGTTTTTTTAGTACCTCGAACAATAAAAAAAAAAATTCAAGAAAATTTCAAATTTTAAATTGTTCTCATTGCTAAAAGTTGATTTAGTACCTAAAGCTTTTAAAAAAGCTATTTTATTGGATAATAAGTAAATGTCCGGTTTAATGGCGAGAAAATTCTAAATATTTTTATTTATTTATTTATTTATATTAAACTTTAACGGGCCGAAACCCTTTATACAATTATAAAGATACAAAATTAGAAATAAACCTTATAACTAGAAATTATTATTAACCTTATTACTAAAAATTAATAGTTAGGTCCTTAGCAGCACTTTTAAAAAGAGCTAGGTCTAACTGCCTAACATTGCGCGGCATACAGTTCCACTGACGTTTTAAACGATTAACAGTGGAATAGAAGCCAACATTTGACAGGAAAGTGTCCTCCTGGAGCATACGAAAGTTGCGCAGATTATATTTAACATTCCTTTCATGGAAAAAACTTTTAACTAACGGACATTTTATGTTATGAAAATTTAATATTTCAATTCGAACTTACAAAAAATATTATTATACTTTTTAATAGATTCATATGTAATAAGATGTGAATAAAAAAGTTTTTATATTTTCTAATTATTTTGAATATTAAATAAGATATTTAGTATAAAACTATAATTTTTCGTTTGTAAATATAAATTAAAAAGAAGATCTTTCAAGTATTTATTGATATTTGCGAATTTTTCTGTACTTTATTACAAATAATAAAGCATACATTTTATTAGTTACAATAAAAATCGCGTTACAGAGGGCAAATAGCGTTAAAATTTGCTGTTTCATAAAAAATTCCATAAAATTAGCTTGACATTCTTGTCTTCAAAAAATCATATGTTGCAAAGCCAATTTATCCTTTAAAAGTAACTTTCATCCCGTGTACATAGAACCTCATGTTTTACAAACTCCCAAAAAAAAATAAATTAGAAATTCTTTCATTACAGCTAAATTCCCCGTAACGGGGCGTGAATAAAAAAGGCGCTGTCCCGAAAAAACACACCCTCGTGTGTAGGTCGACAAAATTAAATCCAAAAAATATGTAGCTATATAAATTCGACCGGAACCTCTGGACCGCGCGGTACAATCGCAGCCGTATCGTACCCCACCCAAACTCCCGACCGTCGCAATAAATACGAATTAATCCCTGGTAGAAAATTAATGAGAAACTGATCATAAGATGGCAAAATTTATGATCAGTGACCACTATATACCCCATATTATGATTATATATCAGCTCTGTGTGGCGACAATATATGACCTTAATGTGTGGTAAAAATTATGTTAAACAATTTTGACATGAGTTGAAGTTAGAGTTATACTCCAATAATTCACAAAACATAAAAGAATTATGGAATAAATTATATTTTAATTTATATAGATATACTTCATGCAGGGCGTACATTGCCCACTGTACTCCCTAGATGCATAATGTACTATTGTAAAAGAATATGAAACCATAAAATATTAAAAATAAATAGTGTTGTTCTTCACGAAAGCCGAAAATTGCTATTAAAGTTGCCATTTTGAGGTTAGCGTACTATAAAATCAAGATGCGCGGTAACGCCTCCATTGCAAGTATGAGTCACCGCACGGCACGCGCAATTGTTTATACACTAAAATCGGTTTTCAACCTCCACCAAAATGCTTTTAAATTCTGCTTTTATATTTAACCCAGTATAGAGACTTAAAACTGTCGTTATTTATGAATCGTTTTTTTTAATGTACTTACTTCCAGTTTAACTTTGTACGGATGCTCGTTTACCGATGTTGTGCGAATTACACTACATC
>JAXIUT010028785.1:0-15523 GCA_035586675.1 Eurytoma californica | reverse complement strand
ACAATTAGAAGTTTCTGCAACAAAGGTCCACTGTTTGTGCCGATGTCCGCGGGCACAACCCGCCCCTAAATGATTTTACGACGCAGTCCTCAATAAAGTGTATTGTAAATGCCTCCGTCCCATTCTAAATAAAGGTTTTACAACCTTTTCTAATTTTCCTCCTTCACCAAATCTGAACGGTCCTTGTAACCTCTTAGGTAGCGCCATAAACCAGCGTTAAGAAAAAAATCCCAAGCGGTCCCCTTGGCAAAGAATTCCACGCAGACGCGTGTATACGTATACTCGACGGCCTTTGATTCTGTTAGAATGTTTTTAAATAATTTTCAAGCGACGTTGCAATTATTTAACAGAATCAAAGGCATTCGAGGGTACATATACACGCAACCACAGCTCCGCTCGATTCGCCGAATTCGAAAAAAGCGCTCCATTTCATCGCCTACTTTAAACGCTGCATCAGCTGAGTCAGAGTACAAGGCGGAGTATTCGCGCCTGCGCAGCGCGCGTCCCGCTCGAGCCGAGCGAGCGAGCGAAGCGCACGACAACAGGCAACATGGCCGCCGCGAGGGACGGAACCAGGAGTTTTGCAGCGAGCAGTTCGCTGGCCGCGTCGCGCGCGTGACGACTAGTACCGCGGGGTGACGACGAGCCGAGCCTGCGACCAGGTCCCATGCACTCTCTCATGCGCCCGAGCGCCGCGCCGACGAGGACGAGACGAGGCCGCAGCAGGACGAAGAGGAGCCCCTTCGCCGAGCCACCGCGCCACCAGGTAATGCGTAATTTAACCTTGGCTTCCTCGTCTCCCTTTTCCGCGCGGCACGTGCGCTGGCCCCCGTACTGCGCGCGTGCGGCCCGTACACACGCCGAGCAACGACGAGGACGTCTCCGGAGGGCCCACCTTGGCGAGCCGAGGAAACCCGACCTCCCAAGGCCAAGCCTCCTCCTCGCGCGTACACATCACGAACGATGGGCTCGGATGGGAGACCGAGGACTACTATAATATCGCTGCGGCTTCCCCCCCGCGCCCGCGCGTCCTGCATGAATTTCGCGCTTTGTTTTTCACATCCGCGTGTCGTTGCTCAACGTTGGGTTACGATGCCCCGATACTACACAGTGTGATTGAGATAAGATAAAGTCAGAAAGATACATGAGATTTCAAGTTGAATTTTGATCATTTTCCTTTGGTTTTCTTTTTTTATTTGTTATTTTAAAGCAATGGAGGTCTGTTTGGTCTGCAAAGTGTAATCGCTTATTTCAATGAAAGTCATTGTTTAATATTGGGAAGCCTTGATTTTTTTTATAGTTATCAAATTTATTTAACGTTTAGAGGTAATAGTACAATTCAATGTAGAAAATCCTCGTTGCAATGAATAATTTTTCTATATTCTTTTATTCTTCCATAAATATTCAGTATAAAATATTGTACCTATTATGAGGAGGACGAGGAATGGCTAGCGACGTATCCAGTGGTTGCACCGAAGTCAATGAACTTTTCGATGACGAAAAAGAGGAGGGTGAAATTTCTCTTGAAGATGTCAGCTCCTCGGAAGAGGGGCAACTTTATAAATATCCACCAAGAACATATCGAGGACAATGCCCACAATGTCTTTCAACGCAGCACTGTGCTACATGGTGCAGAAGTTTGACAGTTAATAAAGTTAATAATGTTAAGAGAGGTGAGAGATACGAAATTGATTATTTTATTAAATAATCTGATCTGATTTATTTTTTTTTTTTTTTTTATAAAATGTTATGTTAAAAAAAAAGGATAAGCAGTAGACATTTTTTTCATGCAAGCAGTGATAAAATCTTTGAGTCAGCAATTTAATAATTCTGCAATGGTAGCATTTGTAATGTTGGTTGCTAATCCTAATTTTTTTTTACAAGGAAAGTCAGAAAATATGTTATAAAAGAGAACAGTTTCATACTTATTGCAAATGAATTGTTACATAATCTAACAGAAAAATATATAAATAAAATTGTTACAGAAAAAATGATATTTAAATTGATATTAAATTGATATTAAATTGATATTAAATTTAAATTGATATTAATTCGAAATTTTAATTCAATGTAGATTATTTACATGTAATAAAATTAACGTTTAATTATCTATTTAATTGTTAATATATTTAATTATTAAACGAACATACTATATAAGTAATAAATTAAGTTTAACATAAAATTTTTTTGCTTTGCTTCTATTTTTGGAAGATGGAGGAGTACAGGGCAAGGAGAACCGTGGAAATCGACACTACGATAAGGAGCCAGCTGGAGTATCAAATGTACATGGCAAGCATGCTGGTCTCTACAGCACCCTGCAGGAAAAAAATGACGACGAAGGTCAAAACGATCTTGTGCCAATATCAAGTGACAGTGATATGGAACTTGTGGGCCTGGAGCCTACAAAGAAAGAAAAGAAGCATCGTAAATTGCACAAAAAGCGTCGAAAAAAGTCACCTTTACCGCCGGACCTTACCCTTGCACTGTCCATCAAGGAGAAGATTCACAAACTGGAGTTCATCAGGGAGTCGATTCACAGAATGGACTTCATCCAGGAGTCTGGACTATTTAAAAAGGATGCCGGATTGAAGTCGTCTCATTCCCGGATACGTTACTCGCCAGATAAAAAGTCAGTCCTGCCACTGCCGTCACAGCAGCGACGTCACAGTCGCCTATCGCCGGTGATGATGAGGCCGAGGAGGCCGAGATCATCGTTGCTGAGGAATCTATCGCCGCCGTTGCGTCAGCGGAAGCCACCAGAAAAGATACCCGCTAACATGAATGAAGAGGTAGAACTTCCATTGGAACAGCCATCATCTCGTGGCAGCGTCAATAAACTGCTTAAGAAAGTCCGAAATCTCGAGCCATTTTCTAGTAGAAGTAAAGAAAAAGGTTCGTCTCTCAAGGATAAGTTGAGTAATATCATAAAAAGTGATAAGAAGGATTCCAGTGCAGAGGAAACCAGCTGTAAAGAGAATAAACCAACAGAGA
The DNA here is from genome assembly GCA_035586675.1 of Eurytoma californica. Classification (NCBI taxonomy): domain Eukaryota; kingdom Metazoa; phylum Arthropoda; class Insecta; order Hymenoptera; family Eurytomidae; genus Eurytoma; species Eurytoma californica. Next base: position 12,532 of record JAXIUT010028785.1, on the reverse strand, counting down.
CTGGTGCTATTAAAAGAGATAGCTCCAAGAATGAGATAAAGAGTAAGGAATCAGATAAGAAAAAAGAAAAGGAACCAGGAAAAGAAAAAGATATAGAAAAGGGAAAGACCAAAGAAAAAGATCGGGAAAAGGATAAAGTCAAAGAAAAGGTGAAAGAAAAAGAACGTGAAAAAGATAAAGCAAAGGAACGTGAAAAGGTGAAGGAAAAAGAACGCGAAAAGGATAAGACAAAAGACAAAGAAAAAGGAAGGGAAAAAGTGAAAGATAAAGAAAAGAAAAAGATCAAGGAAAAAGAGAAAGACAGGATCAATGAAAAAGAAAAGGAAAAGATCAATGAAAAAATAAAGATAAAAGTAGAAAAAGAAGAAGAAAAGAAATCTTTGGAAGAAAATGTGGAAGATGATGATGATGATTTAATAGTTCTTCGTCAAATAGCTTTAGAGACTAAGCAAAAAAGAAATACTCTTCTTAGGCCAGAAGAAATTAAAATTGAACCAATTGATCATGAAGAAGAGGAAGAAATGCAAGGAAATAAGTACCCTAAAATGCCTAATTTTTGCATGGACGATAATGATGAGGATTTGCAACTGCGAATGATTGCTCTCCGTTCAGCTGTCATTAAGAAACATCGAACACGTATGCAATTCGGTCTAAAAAAGAAACAAACGAAAAATCAGCAACAGAAAGAACAGCAGCAACCAACGGTTCCTCGTATGGAAAGTCCATTTACTGCGAGCTTCATTGATGATTTTCCTTTACTGGCAGAAATATGCAGCCCGTCATCACCGTTGAGCAAAAAAGATAGCTTTAGCGTAGAGGACATGGTACTAGATTCGGATATGGAGCTCGCGGCAATAAGCGACAATGAGTCCCCATATTCTCCAAGCGATGATATAGGTGAAATTGCCGACTCCAGTTTATATACGCCTTCCAAGCCCACCGAAACGCCGTGTCTGGGTAGGTCAAACAACAAGCATCCGGTGAATAACATGGACGGCAGCTTTTTAGAGTTCGTGAATCATGAATCTCGCCCGTATTCGCCAACGGATGTTACTATCTATGACCCAGATCTTCCTGGAGTGCACTCTAACACTGATCCACCGCCCGTTCTAGCACTGACACCACCACAAATGCAGCATACGCAGCCGCTGCACTCGACACCACCATCACAGCCGGCACCGCCGTTACAACCGCCTCCACTGCCGCCACTGAGCATGTTTACAACCTCAGTGGCGATACCCGAACCGATGGTCCTTGGATGCCCGCCGAATATGCTTAACCCCTTCGTCGATCCAACATTGGCAAATTTTTCCGTCAACCCCATGATGGTACCACCTCCTCAACTGTTTACGCCCTTCGCCTCGATGCCACCACCAGCTCCATCGCTACCTGCTCCCGCAAGTCAACTAGATGACTTTGGCGAGACTGACCTGGACGGCAGTCCTCTCGTGCCGATAGAAAAGGACGGTCAGCAGCAACAACAGCAGTGGAGACTACTTAATGAGCCACTCTATCTCCAGGACTTACCACCACTCGGTGAGACGCAGATGAACAAGATGCCGATGCTTACGACGCCTAATCTCGTGCCGACCGCAGTACTCAAGTCGAACAAACAGTTGCAGAAGCAGCCGTCGAGGAAATCGCCTGCGAGAGATAATTCGCTTTTCAGAAACGCAGAGATGACTCCGGTAGTGCTTGAACCAGATGTCAGTAAAGCCGGTGCAATGTTTAAACCAATGAAGCTGCAGTCGAGCGCAAAGAAGAACGTGCCGCTACAACCAGCGGCTGCTTTCAATTCAACGGCCGAGGATGCAGATAGTCCCAGCACGAGTCAATTTAACGACAGAGATGCCGATAGTTCGGTGGAAAAAACAAGAGATCGGAGAAAATCAGTAACCCCCTCTCCGTCCGAGCGCAAGCGAAAAAGGGGTAAACGAGAGCGAAGAGCGGCAAAGAGAGCGAATTTAAGAGAAAGAATGAGGAATGTTAAAACCATTAGAACGACGGCTAATGAAGCCGAAAAATCAAAAAAGAACAGTGATAAGAGGCGCAGAAGCAGCATGGATGATGATGAGCAAATGTTGAGAGAAATTTTGCTTGCTTCTATGGCGAAAAGAATAAAAGAACAACCCGATAAAGCTCTATCTAGCGCTGAACCTTCGACATCTGGCGCTAGCGCAAATGATCCAAAAACATCAACTGCTGCAAACGCAGTCGACGTAGAAAAGCCTAAAATAGGTGCTTCTTCTGCTGATGCAACGAAGCAAAACGTAGTGCCGAAATCAAACACTGAAGATACACATACTTCGAAAAAGCCTGACACAAATCTTGCACTTGTTTCAAAGACTTCGACTAGTTCAGAGATAACTACAACTTCCGCAGCTTCGACAACGATTAGGGCAACGAATAATTTGAAGAGGCCAACATCCGCATTGGCAGATTCTCAACCTTTAAGCAAGATCGCTCGAAAAACAGCCTCGGCGAAAGTCGTGAACAATGCAAAGCGATACCAGAACCTCTTGCTCCAGCGCAAGCTGGCCCAACAGAAGAATTCAACGACTGTGTCTACGGTCAGCCGCTTCAAAGTGACTAACAATGGCTCGCTACCCCAACGCTCGATAAGCCCAAACGTAGCTAAGCTGGAATCAAACCGTCTTGTCATCAATTTAAATGAGGACACCGAGAGCGAATCGGAGAAAGAGGAAGCGAAGCTCAGTCCAACGAAGGAGAGGCCCCAATTATCCATTCCTGAAACGGAATTCGAGATGAATCTTAATCAGTTCCTGAAGTGCGCGCGAGAGCAACACGAGATGGCAGCCGCGTCAACAACTACCGGAACGGTAGCCGAGGAAACTACAAATCCGCCGGAATCCGAGACGACTGAAAGCTTGTCAACATCCGAGATGACTACAAGCTCGACGGCAGCCGAAACTGCAAGCCCGTTAGCAGCCGAGGCGACTACCATCACATCGACGTCTACAGTCATATCAACAACCACATCAACATCTGCTTCGAAAACATCCGATACTGCAAATGTCACGACATCTCCAACAGTTCAGTGCACTTCTAAAGCTATAGAGGCCACTGCGTCAACATCGAAAGCTGCTTGCACCAGCGTCAAGACGGTAAAAACCAGTACGGGTATTACTCCGCCCAAGGTTACGACGATAACGAGTACTCCGACAGCGAAGACTAGCATAACTGCAATCACGAAAACTAATGCATCTACCGCACCGGTCAAAATCACCACTGGTCAAGTTGCTGCAGCTGTAAAAGTAGCCACAAATGCTGTTACGAAGAATGATAGCACACCAAAGATCGTTAAGACCTCGACTAAGACTTCATCAAATTCTGCTCTTACACCTCTTGTAAGTAAAATCATAAATATAATTATTAATTTAAGCATGTTTAAATAACACCTAACAATAGGATTTTTAATTCTGAATTAACATTTATTCCTAAACAATATAGGAAATTCTAGGAAGCTAATGTAATATGATCCTTAGTTCTCAATTTTTTCCTTCAATATATTTCTTAATATCATACTCTCCACTTTTCAACTGCTTATCGAGTTTTTTACAGAAAACAATAAATTTTACAAAAATTTTTTTATCGTAACTTAATTAATTTAGTAGGTTGGCACAACGTTAGACAATGTGCCAAAAATCTTATGATGTCCCTGCATGATCTGTGCTATTCTCAAAAGGGCAAAACTGTCCATTTAATTGGTGTTAATAAATAAGATAAAAAATCATTAATTAATGATGTGTCTATTACTGGGATCGTTTTTTTCAGGTCGTACATCTCTTGCCACCACTCCAGCTGGAAGAATACCGACGCCTAAAGCAGCGGCTTTACGAATATGAAAGACTGAAACGGCTAAAAGCCAAAGAATTAGGAGCTTCTGTACCTACAACTAATCCTGCATTGAAGAAACCGGTCAACAACGTACCTCCTACGACTGGTACTCCGCCAACCGTAAAGTCGCCTCCTTCGTTGACGTCACTCGCACTAGCTTCATCTACTCCAAAACCTACCTCCAAGCCACCGGTCGTAGCCGTCTCCGAATCGTCGGTTTCAGCCGCTTCCACTTCATCGGTTGTAACCGTCTCTACGCCTTCGATTACAGTTGTTTCCAAACCGTCGATTGTAGCCATTTCCACATCGTCGATTACAACTGTCTCCAAATCGCCGAGTACAATAATCTCTACGGCGCCGAATGTAACCGCCTCGAAACTGCTGGTTGCAACCAACACCACGATGTCGGCTTCTGCTGTCTCAGTAAAGACTTCAGTCTCTGCATCGACACCGTCAGCCAGCGTCACCACTACTAAACCAATCGTTGTGACCTCAACAAAATCTGCAGCGAACGTTACCAGTTCGATCGGCAAACCTTTACCCACGGTTAATAAAATGGCACCAAAGTCGCAACTGGTCGCAACGATAAGCCCTATGGCAAAGGCGAGCCACGCCGAGACGTCACCGATCGTCCTTATTACTCCCATGAAGATCGTCCATTCCACCGCTGCCTCTACCAGCCTCATCAAAAGTGTTCCGAATAAAACTGCCTCTGTTAGTAATGTAGTAACCTGTAGAAACGTCATTGCAAATAATTCGACGGCTGCCACTTCATCACCGAGAATAATTCCACAATCAACGCAGGAGAGCCCTACCAAACTACTTGATAAAATGAATGCTGCTCTCAAAAATCAAAGGCTGCAAATGTCTGCGGTTGCGCATAAAGTTTCGTCTTTGAAGATACTAACAAGAGAGCAAATAAATCATAAATCGTCTCAGAAGCAAGAAACTACGCCCATTACTAGCCCATTAAACTTAAACTTAAATAGGATAAATAAAGAAGCAACGAGCAGTAACAATAACGCTTCTAAATTAGTGGTAGAGAATCCACCAGTGGGTACGTCAAATAATAATCGCAATAAAACTTCGACAGAAGTTAACGTCAAACAACCCCCGGCGCAGGGCATATCGGCTTCTGCGGAGAATACAAAAAATAGCTGGGAAGATTTTAAGCATGAAGTGAGCAATGAAGTGCAATCTTTGGCAGATCTCACCACTGAAGATCAAAGACACCTTTTAAGGGATACTGAGGAGAAATTAATTAATAAAAGGTAGCATTTTTATACGATTTTACATCGTAAAAAATTTAATTTTATTATATTTAAACATTTATAATGTATTTTACAGACATTTAGTGTTGGATGACATCACGGAAATGTCCAGTAATCTTCGACAGTGGGAGATTGAACGAGATTTGCAAAACATGTTGAGTGCAGAAGTCAAAAAGCTGCGCGAGCAGTTGAGGATAGCTGAAGAAAAGATGCAACAACAGAAGGAAAAGTTAAGTAGCATTCAACCCAAGGTCTCATCTTATCACGAAAAAATTAACGCTGGCCGAAAAGAATGCTTTAGGCTATCGAAAATATGCAGCGGCCTTGGGCAGCAAGTTATCGGAGCTAGCTATAAGTAAGTTACACAAGCTATTTTAGTCTTATTTTTATAACGACTTTAAAACTACGCTCATTCACTAAATGACGCATTTCTTCGAAAAATTTATTTATTAACTATTTTGAAATATCTTAACAAATTTTTATTAAATATTTCAGAGTTCCTACTGCGGGCGCAGAGCTTTTAAATAATAGAATAAAAGAGGTCGCCAATCATACGCAAAAATTAAAGAGTAAAAAGGCCCAATCGAGCGGAACTTTAAAAAATAGCAATTCGCAAAAGACTGATAAAACGAAACTTAAAAATAATCCCAAATTAAATAATACTATTAATTTAAGGTCAAACGAACTTAATATTAGGCAAAATAATTTTAATATCGCAGGTGCATCGTTACCAAATAATAACCATAATGTAAATACGAATTCAACCGCGAAAAATATTGGTATCGTAGTAACAGTGAATAAATATGACAATAGAATAATAAAGGAAGAAATTGTTACTGATGAAAGTAGCGATCAAGACGTAAGTGTGGATAGTTTTAACAACGATTCAACCACACAATCGGGAGAAAGAAACGTAAATAAATCATTTTTAAATACGGAAAATATCCATATTGATAAATCATCAAACAATATTAATGATTCGAATGCATGTTTAACTATCGAACGTTTAAATTCTAATATAAATAACAGTGGTATTTCTAACACTCAAACTAAAAATTATTTTAATTCCGAAAACGAAAACTCGAAAAATCCTAATATTGAATCTATTTTAAATATAAATCAAAATGTTAATGCCTCGAATGAAAAAACAAATACGGAAAATAGTTTAGAAAACAACATTTTATCACATGAAAATAATGAATCAATTAGTGTCGAACAATCAACCACGTTTACTAACGAGAGTAACGTAGAACCCGAAAATTTAAATTCTGAATCAGACAATAATGTCAAAAATCTTCAAAGTGAAATTATTAATCAAAATTTATTAATGACCAACGACACTGATAATAACATTTGTAACACGGATAATTTAAATATCGAAAATGAAAACTCTGCTGGAAATATAATTCATATTGAAAACAGTGCAAATGAAAACAGCTTTGAACAAAATGCACCGATAGATGCGATAGTTGATAGTGCTTCAATCAATGGCGAATCTGATAAAACTCTAGAAAGCGAAACTACTCCAGTTGTGGATAATGTTGAACATGCACAAAATGAACTCTACCTTGAGTCTAATGGCAGTAACGTTACCACAATTAAGCAAAAAATAAAAAGCGAACCAGAAATGGAAATGGAAATCGATTCTGGCGTTGATTCAGTTTTACAGTCTACTATTCCAAAAGCGGAAAATGTGGAATACAATAATAATACCGAAGATGTTGAAGAATTTGCAGATAGTAAATTAAAGGAAACGAATGAAGAAAACTATCAAAGCGAATTTGCCGCAGCATCTGCTGGGACTGAACATTCCACTTTACTAGAAGAAATAAATTTATTGGAGATAGCAAACGCCGTTGAGGTGCCAAACACATTCACCCGATACTCTCAAATATTCAAGAAAAAGAAACGACCTTACAAATCCCTAATGAAAGCTGACAACGTTAAAAAAGATAGTATGAAGAAAAATGTTCTTCGGCCTTATGAATCAATTCTAAAGCATTTGAATGCACCAAGGTGGGTACAATTATGAAATTAAAAAAAATTTTTATCAACGTTTTTATATTTTCATTCTTAATAAACTTAAAGTTTTTTTTTAATTTTATGCAATATTTTATGATTAAATTTAAAATTTGGTTTCTTTGATTACATTTAATTGTCAAATTTGAAATAAACAAAAATTGAATAATATCAGTTATAAGAAGTGCACTCAAAAGAAACGTACTCAACAATTCTAAATAAATTTTTTGTTACTTTTCTTAATGATATTCAGGAACAACAAGACCGATGGAATCCTTTGTCCGTATGAACTCATGGGTACCTGTTATGATGGAGAATGTCAATACGTTCATCAGTCCACTAGTCATTCTTGATAAACTTTTAGTGGCTAAGGCTCGTGGATTATTTTTTATACGTAAGGTGGTTCTAATTCGTAGATAGGTGTCTGATGCACTATGATATCTATATGTATACTATGTACATTTAAGTTTTCAATTTTTCATCATAAAAAATTTTAGATTCAGGTTGGATGTACAGTAAGACTTTGCTAAAATTAAATTGCTATTTGCATACTTTGTTCACTGCATCATTCAGAATTACTGTACATCCCTCCTTGTTGCTTAAATCTGAGGAATAATAACTTTTTCATATAGACGTCCTATTACCTTTCAGATCTTATGGTGTCTATTTATTAGTAATAACTTATCTCACGTAGTAACTTTTAGTGTTTTGAACAGCGATGAAAAATCCTCCAACGTCAACTAGTGGAGTCTTGATCGTGGCTTTGGTTTCAGGTATTTTGAGAGAGCTAAGTACAGCCATGCTTGCGCTGGATGCAATCGTCCCTGGCATTATTGAAGATTGGTAAGTCACCTTCGTAACTCACAGGAACATTTTTTTATGGTGATTTATTGCTCGTTGTTTCTTAGATCTATCCGAGTTTTTACAGCGGTTATTGATTCAACTCATTTTTTTCTATGATGAATTTTTTTTTGTTCAAATATTTATTACATTTAACACATGCGAACAGCAAAACGTTAGCTGTTAAGAATATAATTTAGTTTATCCTTATTGAAGTTTTTTTTTTTAATTATGTAAAAATATAAATATGTACAAAATATCGTCTTAGCGGTAAGAAATACAAGTTGTTGCCATGTAAATAATAATTTATATTACGCTAAGAAAGTTAAGAATCTTAATGCTCCCAATAGTAAGTGAATATACGATTGTTCGAGAAACAAGCACAAGTGATAACTTCGCTTTATGAATCGTCAGAGTGAAAAGGAAACATACCTCATAGGAGATAAGTGAAAAAGTGTACGAGTAATAATAAAACGTTAATTAATGTTTTTTTAAATGTTGTGTTCTTCATTTTGTACAACCCTTACATCTCACCTTTTCCTTCTTCAATAAAACGTCTTATCCCTTGCAAATAATTAAGAAAAAAAGACACCTTTTACTACCGCATTAAAATTTTCGTATAAAATTTTTATTTTATTTTCTTTTTCTACTTTGATAAATTGCATCACAAACAAAACTCTTAAAATTAGTTGCAACTATAATGCAAAATATGATTCTTGAATATTCTAAAAGAAAATCTCGTAAAAGTTGATCTAAAAAGCTCTTTTTCAAATCTCAATTGAATTGGCGAACGTGTCATTTTCCGTACGGAGTTTTATCAGGAAATCTGCCCCCTTTGTGCCAAGGAAATCGCCCTTCTTCTTTGAAATCGTTCCACCTTTCAATCCAGGATTTCGGGCAAATATCATTCGCCACCATTTGAAACCAAAGGCAAGCTTCGTGATTTTCGCCTACGAGTTGCTCGCAGCGGTTCATATCCACGTACATCACGAAACATCGTAGCGTCTGATCTTGTTGCTGGAACCTTATTATTTTTTTAGTAATAAGCATACATAGATCGATGTATTTTTGTAAATACGAATTTTTAATGCAATGAAAGTCCTTAAATGAATAATTCGCAATTGTACATAATTATTTATTTACCAACATAATAGTTTAAAAAAGATGATTTAAAAAAAAAATAATGTTTTATACTTCAGATAAGCTGATCTGTTATTTCACGTTGATTTTTGTTATGGTATTTAAGTATAACCTGTTTTTAACTCATAATAATTCAAAGAAATGTCATCCACGAAAGTATCTCAATTTTTCTAAAAAATCTTTTTCATATTAAAATTTAATCAAAATATTAATTAAAATAGAGTTGATTTTTAAAAATTAAAAAATGTAAGCGACTTATTAATATTTCTGTTACTGATAATCAGGCTAAAAGTTTGTGTATTTACCGAGGATCCAGGCCAGCCGTATAAAAAACATGAGTCTTTGCTGTGGTATCTGTCTTACCGCAAGGTTCTTCCTTCGGTTTGCAGGGATCGTCTTCCTCTATTATAATCCCGGTGGATCCTGGATCATTTTGTGATACGTTCACTGCATTTCGCTTAAAACTTTTAGCTTTAGACGACAACATTTTACAAGTTCAACAAATTTTGAGGTTTTGCGTGGCTTTTCCGCCTGCACTGACACTAGCAACTTCAGATTTTCTTTTTTTTCTTCTACTTTCTCACGCCAAAAACTTCACCAGGACCCAATTGTAGAATTATTTTAATAGTTTAGTAAAAATTATATTCCAACTTAATTTTCGTATTACTTATAATTATTAATTAAATGTTTTTAAAATTAATAGTAGTCGCTGAGATTGTACAGGTAACAGGGAACTTATAATTTTGAGATAACAATTTGTAAAAAAAACATTTTTTCAAAAAGTATTTATTAATCTGCAAATCGACATATCAATATCAGGATAGATTAACAGACAGTACAGATGTATAGTTCTAAATCGAAGAAACGATATTGCAATTAAAGCAGTTGCACAAAAATAGAGTTACAGATATTCGAATATTTGCAAAACGATCCTTATATTAATAATACAAAATTTCAAATGAAATGATACTGTAAGTTTTTTTAAATTTATATGACTAATATGACGTTCGTTTATTCTTTTTTTAATTTGATTTATTTGTTAAAAATAATCGCAATCAATAATTGAGTGCTGAAGAAAATGTAGAAAATGGGTCAGAAAGTCCCTTTCATTTGCACGCAGGTTCAGGTAGCGTCGTTTAATTACGGTTTGCTAGTACTTCTTATTTTTATTGGCGATGGATCGCTTAACTGTGACTCCGATATGCCACCATCCATAGTACTAATGCCTATAGTATTTGGAGCTCGATCGTACAGGCCTGTTGTGGGCCCCGGCGACTCGGTCAGCGACAAACAGACCCCACACTGAAAGGGATTCGGCGTAGCAACCAAACTTGGGTCAGAGTAGCGGTGGTCACCGACATTCGGCGCAGTGCGTACGGATCGCTGCCGTTCCGAGTAGCTACTACTTGGGCAGTACTGAGTAATTTATTGACAGGCAAACATCCACTAGGCCAATACTGCCCCCTACGATCTGCTCCGCATAGAGAATATGTACGTATGTCTATACTGCTCCGCCCCTGTACCCTTTGCAACCAACGCGCAGTTAATGGTCGAACGTACGGGAAGAAGGGTCTCTATACCTGACCTCTAATCCTTTCTAATCCGTCCTTAAATTGCAGTATGCAATTTCTCATATTTCCTATGTATGTGCAAGTCAATAAATTTTGGGTTTCCTACTATTTAAATTTGTTTAGACTAATAAACTAATCCTCTTAAAAATACGGTATTAAGAACGGGTGCGATTTTTCTAGGTATACATCATAGCTCTATATCGCTCAAGTAGCAGGTAACATATAACTGCGAGATAACAGTATGCAGAAAAAGGTTATTTTAAGAAAATGCAATACTTTGCATTGGAATTTTAAGAAATTATGTATAAAGCGACATAAAATTCAAAACAAAAAGACGCGGTGTTTCATCTAAAATTTTTGTATTATCCTTATAATACAAGAATTTTAAATGAAACAACGTCTTACACATTATTTATTAAATTTTAATTTTAATTTTGAACAGTTCCTTATCATTAAAATTGTATATATAACTATAGTGTATGAAAGTGGTAAAAAAAATTACGCGAAATAAATCAGAATATTTTCAGTTGATCAAACCACGAATAATTTATCATTAAAAATAAAATCAGTATTGAAGTACTATGAAAAACTAGTAAAACTTAATAAATTTGAATTAAATTTTAAAACAGTAGTATTTATAATAAAAAGGTATAATGTAAAAATATTTATCAACGCGATGATCTCTCTCTATGAAAAGTGCCATTACATCTCTCTGACAGAATATTGAAAAATAATATCAAGTTTCTTATCATTTTACAATTTAAGAATTTTAAAAAAGATATCGTACTTTGAAAGTACTATAAGTTTGTGTCATCACCACGTCATATTATATTAACATACTACTAACCTTCACGTTACGATATTATGTTTCTAATATTCTATCAGGCGGGTACAATGGAATAAAAGAAAATTATCCGTGGAATTTACGACGCTGAATACTCGAAGCGCAGCCTCCTCCACCTAGTCCGCTATCGTCAGCGGTGCGCTTCCCGAAATATCGTCCTTGCCCTCCGTCGCGCCTCGCGCCCCGATAGCGCGTGTTCCATGAGAATTGGAAGTCCTGCGGTGCCACGGCGCGTTCGTCCCTTGAACTGGCTTCGCGCTCGACCTCTTGCCGCCGCGCGGCTATCTCGCTGCGGAGTCGGGACCGGACCGTGGTGAGCAGGTCGGGTTGCGGCTGCTTCCTGGGGTACACTATTGCGATCGGTTTCGAGCGCTCTTTCTTCCCGGCGTTCTTCAGGAACTGCTGCTCCTGCTCCTGCTGCTGCTGCTCTTGATTGTCGACGGCGTTCTCCAAGGACGATTGCTGATCGCTTGGAACGTTTCCCGGGGATATCCTGTTCACGCTGCCTCCCACCGATATTCCTAGCCACTCGGCCATCTGGAACAACCCTCGGCTTATGGACGACATCGAGTGCACGAACGGAGTAGGTGACTATCCTCTCGGAGCGACGAGATTTAAATGACGAGGTGTGCGGGCACTTGCATCGCAGGTGGCTTCGTTTGCGCCCCGTTCTCCACCGACGCACTTCGCAGTGGTAACGCACGGCTCATTGGCCGTAGAGTTATGAGAAAGAGGGTCGCTATACCTGTACCCTACCCTCCCACTAGTCGCCTATAATTGGCTTAATATTTCCCATCTTTCTCACCTGCTGTCCAAGCAAACAAACTTTTCGCGTCACGTTATTTATATTTTTCTGTATAAATAATGTGTATCTTTTATAGGTATTGTACCAATTATATATTAAGTTTAGGGACCCTGCTGGAAATGGCCAACTGAAAACGATTGAAAGCGATAGCAAATTTAATCGATTTGAATAGTGAATCTTAATA
>JAXIUT010028774.1:0-15523 GCA_035586675.1 Eurytoma californica | reverse complement strand
AATAAATAAATAAATAAATAAATAAAGACATAGATTATTATAAATTTCTTTTTAGTGACAAACATCTAAATTAAGGCTTACCATGTATTTTTTTCTTAATTTGTTAAGAAATTTTTTCACTTGTTATTACAGTAATAGATTTTATTGAACAAAAGTTTTACAATATATACTTGATCATTAGCACCGCTTGAACATCCTTCAACGAGGATTACCGATCGATATATCATAAGAACTGCATGAATTGTATGAATAATAACAAGAGCTTATCAGTGTATCTTATGAATAAATTAATAAACTATTATTGAAGTTATTAAACAGTAATTAAATGATTTACGGGCCGTTATTTACTTTCTTTGCATACGCGGCAAATGTCAATAATCGAAGTGTTTTAACGCGCCGTAATTTAGATCACGATCAAAAATGACTTCCACGACATCGGAAATAAATCAGCATAAATTATAATTGCAAATATCGCTTATAAATTTGTATAGGAGCATTACTTGCCTATTTTAAAAGCAATGACATTAAAGAACTAATGCTTGAAACAAAATAAACAGTCGCCTGCAAAGGTAATTTCATTTTTATCCACGAATGAATGACATCATTTTCTTCTTTTTTATTACAATTTGAAAAAGTAAATTAATGAATTAAAAAACTCTGCGAATGTAATCCGGGGAATTTAATTCAAATGCTGCAGCGGCTTGATTATAAAACCGCAGGATCATGGCTGGAATATGTCAGATTTTAACCAAATATGCGACGCATTTCATTTAAAAAGCTCTTCTATCTATGTGCATTAAAAATCATTTCACAATTAATGTGGAATTTTGTTTCTTTATCAATTAGGCTTACTATAAGAAGTCATTTACTAATTATTCTGACCGTCGGTTGTTCAATATTTTAACAACAAAAGATATATATTTCTGCAGCTGAACGAAAGTTCACTCGAATGTTAAAAGACATCAGCGCTTTTGTATCAGAGAAAATGAGCTCCAAATAATGGCCACTTAAACTGCGGCAATGACATCAATATTGTTTTAAGTCACGAAGATAAGGCTTTGTCAAAAGTAACAGATTCTTTCTATGCTTGTGCCTATCTTTCTTTTATCGTCGTTTAGGCGCTGAACCACAGGGGATAAGTACTCTATATAGTTAAGTCGATATCACCATAGCTGCTTTCAAATCAAGCAGTAAGTATCGAGGAGCTTTAAATCTTTTTTTATCGTTGGAGACCCAACAAAAGTGAACAAAAAATGACTACTCAACATTTATTTTTGAACGAAAGATATGGAGAAAAAAGTACCAAAAATTACGATAATCCATTTCGATAATATTTTATACTGCGGGATTGTATAGAGAGAAAATTTTTAGTAAATATTTCTATATTTTGCATAAAAATGCCTATATGTCTACTACGAATAGAAATATTTACTTTTCATCATGAAGAACGTACGGGAGTTTTATTTTGAAAATGTCAACGTACACAATGCTTTTCATAGACCAAGTGATAATTTCTAGTTCACCTGAATAGCATATATAATCAGTTCAGTTTATAATAAAATTTAATTTTAAATATAGCAAGATTCTTTTTAATTTTTTGGAAAATTTTACAAAACCACTATCGTAACTCATCCTACATTACGGCAATCTGCAAGTACCTTGCAACATCCCACTTTAAATGTGGATCAATGTTTTTCAGCGTGTCTCGCATATCCGAAGCAAACGTCAACGATGTGATTCATTGACAACGAAAACACCAACCTCCCCCCGCACGAAGCCTTACGGAAGACTCAAATCATCTCCTACGAATGAGTAATGTCGTTATCTCGCGACGCATCGGATATACACTCCCCGGGACAATCGGCGGAAAAGCGCCTAATTATCCGCGGCGCATTATGCCCGCGTAGAAAGCGAGCGATAAACCCCCCGCTGGCGCGATGCAGATGAGAAACGGGCGCTTATTAACGGTTATGGCCTCTCGCTACTTTCACGAGCGCGACGACGTGTGCGTCGCTGAACTCCTCCGTTTCTTTTCGAGGTCTTTTTTTTATTTTTTCTTTGCCGATAGCCGATCGAGGCTGTAACCGCGCGGATTGTACTTCGCTTCGTCCATTTCGAACGCGATTCGCGCTATCGAAGGGTTTCATTTGACATACGACTTAATGAGGGATTTTAGTTCGATCGGTAGCGAAGGGCAGGTCTGATGTGGGGGACAGTAGGAGCTAATTCTAATTGTACTTTCTTTTTTTTCGTGGAAATTAGTAAGAACCCTCCGAGTTTCTTGCATTTAAAGTTTTACTAATTAAAAAACCCTTGCGCACTTGTCACTGTCATTTACATAGTGAAGTTTCACTAATTTACTGTGAAAAGTGTTGCAATCGTTTTCAAATAAGTGAAATTTTTACCAATTTAAGATTTATTACTTATTTGTTAATTTTTATGTATAATGTTTCAGATTTATTTTGATGGTTCTTTTTCTTTTTTATTATTTGCATAAATTTTTATTTCATAGATTAATAATCAGATGATATCACATTTTTATTACAAATTTACTGCCAAAAGTGTGCATTCGTTTTTAAATTAGTGAAATTTTTACCAATTTAAGATTTATTACTTATTTGTTAATTTTTATGTATAATGTTTCAGATTTATTTTTATGGTTCTTTTTCTTTTTTATTATTTGCATAAATTTTTATTTCATAGGTTAATAATAAGATGATGTCACATTTTTATTACAAATTTACTGCGAAAAGTGTGGATTCGTTTTTAAATTAGTGAAATTTTTACTAATTTAAGATTTATTCCCGGTGCCCGATCGCGAAGGTCGTATTTTTCCTCGCTAAGAAAAAAATAACGTATGCACCATGGGAAGAATTAAAGAATGCCACAAATCGCATGTTAGTCACCATTTATATGCGATTTGGACTATTCTTTACTTTCTCTCCCTAGGTGCATAATATACCATTTTTTTGGTTTATTACTTTTTACTTAATGTTTCAAATTCAATTTTTATTGATCTTTTTTTTTCATTGTACGCATAAATTATTATTTAAATATTTCAATGTTACTTTCTTATTAGAGTACAAATATGCATTTGTAAATATTTAATTTACGCAAAAGTTGTGAATAAAGATTTTTAAAAATTCAGTGTAACGTATCCTACTTTAACTTTACATTGCTTTGAGAGAGTCTCAAGTAATCAACGACGATATAAGTACACACTTTTTTCACATTATCTCGCATACTTATGCATCGAGCGAAGCCATTTCTAGCGCTCGCGTTAAGAAGAGCGCGCAGATAATGCAAAGTAGAGTACGCGCTGATAATTGCCAGTTCAGACAATCGACGTCAAATAAATGACGCCGTATACAAACGTACAACGCGTACACCTTATAAATATAAAACGTAATTTTTCAAAAATTCGATCCAAAAGGCTTCCTCCAAATCGCGTACGCGTAACCGCTCGATAACCCGCGTTTATTCCGCGCCGAGAGCCGCGAACAATGATTTTTCCGCCTTACCGAGCGAAAAAAAAATCACCGGTTGCGGCGGTGCGCACACTATAAGCGTCCGCGTGGATCCCGAACGACAGGTGCGCGCGCGCGCGAGCCTGAATGAAAATAAACGCGGCGAAGAAATTGCGTCTCGAGAGTTCGTTTGGCCGGGGAACGACGAGAGAGCAAAAAGTTTACGAAACTCGCGCGGGGCGCATTACTCATGGTTTGTGCGCCGCGCGGCGCCCAATTATATCGTAGGCGGCTCGCGTCGTAGACGCCGATTCGAGGTCTTTGAGCCGAGCGTAACCTTCTGCATTCATTTTTTTCTTCAATTTTCTTCCAGTCGCCTTCTTTCGCGGTTGCGTAAATTCATTTTCTTTTTCGTTGTGCCTCTCTTATACCCGCAAAATCAATTATTGGCGAGTCATGACTATCGATTTAAGTTGTACTTGTTGAAATAAAAATTTGATCGCTGTTATTCTTTTGGACATATAGTTCGTAGTAAATTGAGAAAATGATAATTTATAATTAGTAAATATATGAATTCATATTTTAGTAATTTATCGTAATGTAGAAGAGTGAGAAACTACTCGATTTACCGATTGAAAACTGAGTCAATCGAGCTTACCGTAACTCAGTTTTTTTCTACGTTTTTATGTTTACGTATATGCATATTATTTCATTTAATCAGTGTTTTAACTACGCTGATGCAGTGACTGTTTATATACTCAAGCTAGTTATATCAAGGTCCTGGTCTTTCAGAGATTTCATGGTTGAAGCTTGTTTCGAAATCACCATGAATATTAATGTTTGGCTATTTCATCATATTACGAAAAAATTGTAATCACTGTATTCTAAGTGGTACTTGAAAATATTTGATTTTCTTACATTATTCTTGATCAAATTAAAATTTCATTTAGAACGTGTTTATTTTGGTACCTCGTTTCATTCAATTTTGCATTTAGGTATCAGTTCTTTCCCGCAGTCGTTGAGCTCAATGGTGGGAAGAAATTAACAAGTTTTATCGCTACATGAATCGTTAATTACTCGTCATTACCATCTGTTCTATCAACTTTCTGTGGTACAAAATTGTTTAAAAGTAGTATTAATTAGAAAAACTATTAAATACAATATCTTATCTTCAAAATTAAATGACAACTCAAAAAGTCTACAACCTTTATCTTTAGTGACACCAAAAATTTTAATTACAAACAATTTTCTTTTAAAAGAATATATAACCTGTTCCTTTCGAGGATACCTAATTAGACTGCTCGATCAAGCTCATTCTGTCAATATTGTTTGGAAAAAAAAACGTGCGTCATCGCGCGACATTCATAAATACCGCCGCGTGCACTAAAAACAAACTTCAACAAAGAGATTTCTATTCAGCATTCAGCCAATAGGGATACAAAACTTCGACGTCGCGAGAGAGTACCACGACCGCAACGCGAATTCTCTGCGGTGCGCGTATATCTCGGGGGGCACTTGCTATTCTCGTTGACTCATAGCCTTAACCCTAATTGCCCCCCTCCGGGGCTCGAAAAATCACACGCGTAGCTGCAGCCCCGTGTGAATTATACACCCAGCGCCCGCATAGGCGCACGCACGCACCTACCCCCGGCCTCGTAAACAAAAACGGAGCCGAGAGATTTTTTTTTCGGAGCAGCGTCCTCGTGAGAAGTGTGCATAACTGCCGTCGAAGGGGGGGGAGGGGGTCCCGCGCGCAACTGCGTCGTTGACGGCTGTAACGCGGCCGCGGGCGAGCCTCAGGGATCGAGTACACGTACTCGCGGACACTTACCTCGGCGAACTTGCCGTCGGTGAAGTACTTGAGCAGCGAGCTCTTGCCCACGGTGCTGTCGCCGATGAGGATCAGCCGGAACTGATAGTCGAAGATCGGCTCCACCATTTTGAGCTTGGCTTGTGTATATGTGTCGGGCAAAATAAAGGGGCGGCCTGCACCAGCGGCACGCGACGAGGCTCTAGACGACTCGGGGTGGCACTGAGCGGGTGTACTACGTCGGCTGCCGGGGCCTCGTCCGGGCGGGCATAATTGCGCGGAGACCCAATATTTACCGCTGACTCTGACCGGGAGGGCGAGTCGCGCACGCGGCCCCAGAAGTGGTTGCTCGCACGCGGCGCAGGGCCCGATCCGACGATGCAGCGACGGCTGACACGGCGAGACGCACACTACTGCACTCGATCGCGACCCGAGGGGAGAGCCCACGCGCGCGCCGGATCAATCTGATGTGTCGTCCGCCCGGACGGCGGCTGCCAAGCGACTACCTGACCGTGGTGCTTCTTATGGCTGCGGTTACTACTCCGCGCCTGGATTACTGCTCTTTCACTCGGCGTGTTTTGACTTCAGCTGCGGCGAATCCGTGAGCGAGCACTGATCGCGCGCCGACGATTGGCCCGACTGCTGCGGCGGGAAATCTTTTAAATTCGGGAATCTGACGAGTGTTTTTATTGTCGTATACTTTTTTTAGTGGGGTTCACTCGAGAATTAAAAGCTTTTTGAAAAGAAAATATTGATAGAATGATCTATGGATAAAAATTGAAATCAAAATTTTGTTTATGACAATTGCTGACAATTCAATTTTTCATTATTTTTAACAAAGTATTGTATTTTATTATTCGTTACTAATCCATTATACCCGTAGAAAAATATAATAAATTTAGTTATTTTAATTTGAATAAACTATTTAACTGTAGATCATTCTGTACTTATCTAAAAATAGGGAATAGAATATATAAGTCCTATCTAGTATCTGTCCTTATGTACATACGTACATTGGATATTAAATTATCAAACAATAAACAAAAAAGATAGTAGTATAAACTTAAATTTATTGCATGTCCTTCAAATTATCATATCTTAGGTGATTACAATAATCTTTTTTTTTGGCTAGTTGATAGATATTCTATATGTTTTATTCTAATAAATAAACACTATTAATGACATTTTGGAGTAAAAATGATGATTTCTACATGATTTCTATTCAATCACGTTATGTATTCATAACCTTATCTTCATTCATAACTTTAGATTGTCATTTAAGCATCGCACCACTTGCATTTAACAATAACTTTTTGTTTTATTATTAAAACAACACTTATCTATTACATTTACGATAATACCCGCAATCTATAAAAGTTATTTAATCTAAAACCATTGAATTAAGCTGTGATGACTCTTTTTATGATTTCGGAGTAAATACTCCGACCTCTGTATAAGCTCCGATCTGACGAATGCAGCGATCAGCTGATTGCTTCGAGAACGTGTTCAACACTGCATTATCGCCGTATTATCAGATTACACGATTGTGAGTGTTTAGTCAGTTTCTCGATGTGCATTTGTGAACGACAAATATTTTTTTAACATGGACGAGGAGGCTTTGCTGCAGGAAATCGCGAGTTTGAAGCTAAAATTGCGCGAAAAGGAGAATAACCTCGCTAAGTTGAGGCGCGAAAAACAAATTCTACAAGCACACGGTTTAAACAATGCAGAAATCTCGAGGTACAGTAGGCAAATGCTGCTGCCGGATATTGGAGTTAAAGGTAAATGATTTTCGCATGTTTTACCAATGATTACTATGCAAACATGTATCTGTAAAGTTGTTAATGTCAATCTATTTTATTTAACCAGGGCAAGTGAAATTAAAAAACGCATCTGTACTAATTGTGGGAGCGGGAGGATTAGGCTGTCCATCTGCTCTGTACTTAGCAGGTGCTGGAGTAGGACATATAGGAATTATTGACTACGACGATGTAGAAGTTACGAATCTTCACAGACAATTACTGTACTCAACTACAGATATTGGTACTCCTAAGGTAAATGCAGCTAAAGAATCTCTTGAGAGGTATGTCATTTTTGCCATTTTTTAAAAATATATAGATATTGCTTCTTTTCTTATTAGAATCCATTCTCTTGTTACAGGTTAAACACTAATGTAAAGGTAACTCCTTATAAACTGCAAATACAAAGCAGTAATGCTTTAGAAATTGTAAAGCAGTACGATATAATTCTTGATGCTACTGACAATGTAGCAACAAGGTACTTGTTAAACGATGTTTGCGTTATTACCGGAAAGCCTTTAGTTTCTGGATCTGCCTTACAGTTTGAAGGACAATTGACTGTGTACAACTACAACTATTCAGGTCCCTGTTACAGATGTATCTTTCCAAAACCACCTCCACCTGAAGCTGTTAACAATTGTGGAGATAGTGGTGTTCTAGGAGCAGGTATATAATAATGCATTAAATTTTTGTGAACTACTTTAAAAAAAACTTTTTTATTTACTTTAGTACTTAATTATTTTTTTTGTTTTGCAGTTGTTGGAACAATTGGTGTCTTACAAGCACTGCAAGCAATAAAAATAATTCTTGGATTACCTGGAATACTTTCAGGTCGACTTTTAATGTTTGATGGAATGGACACAATATTTAGAAATTTAAAGTTAAGGCCAAAAAATACAGATTGTGCCGTTTGTGGAATCAATCCTTCAATAAATGAATTGATAGATTATGAAGAATTTTGTGGTGCTAAAGCAAATGATAAGAATCCTAATTTAAAAATATTAAAAACAAACGAAAGAATCAGCGTCAATGAATATAAACATCTAATTAGTCTTCCACTTAAATCACATTTATTAGTAGATGTAAGATCAAATGAAGAATTTGAAATGTGCCACTTAGACAATTCAATAAACATTCCATTTACGACTATTAATAGTAAAAATGGCGTGGATTTATTTACAAATGAAGTAGATAAAGCAGGGTCAGACTTATCAACTGGTAAATATAAAATTTTTATTTCCAACTTACTACCAATATGTATTGCATAATTTACTTTCCTTAACTGAGTTTTTTTATTTTAGTTTTTATTTTATGCCGTCGAGGAAATGACTCGCAGAGAGCCGTGAGGATTTTAAAAAATGCCCTTGCAGATGGTAAAATTGAAATCAAAGACATTGTTGGAGGAATCCATGCCTGGACACATAACATTGATCCTGAATTTCCAATTTATTAATTATTTATTAACGAAAATAATTTAACGTAAGACTTTGTACAATTTTGTAAATATTAAGCAGAAGATGCTGGGTGCATATTTATATACACATTTAACAAAATATACATTTTGGTGATTTTAACAAAATCGCATCATTAAATATATTTCGTTAGTTCCTCAGCTGTTAAACTAGTCTTTGGGCGTTTGTAGTGTATAGCATCTACACTTCGCAACTTCTCAGCTGCCTGCTCAGCGGTTAAATCTCTTTGTGATTGTGCCAACAATTCGTATCCCACCATGTGTTTCTTTATCGTCGCAGATCGGAGCAGTGGTGGTAGGTAAATTCCATGGAAGGTCCAGTGACTGTAGTCTTTTCCAACTGAGTCTGGACCAGTGGGAGCACCTGTTAAAATTAATTAAGCATTTCAATTAATAATTTTCGCAATAATATAAAATCTAAATTAAAACTTTTGAGATCTTACCATGCCAACCCATCGAGTAAGGAAATGAACAATGGAACAAATTGTCGTATTTTGTACACAAAGCTTTCATAACTACTGCAAGTGAGCCTTGTTCTACTTCTGTCATTTCTTGCATTCTTTGAAATTGTCTTTTTGGTAGAACCATTGTTTCGTAAGGCCAAACTGCCCAGAAAGGAACAACGACTAACCAGTCTCTAGTGTCAATCACTACCCTGTCCTGAAAAATAAATACTTTCATTAAATTAAAAATAATTTATTTTTGTAACTGCTGCAAGTAATTTTAGTTTACATACTCTTTTGGCAAATTCTTTTTTCATGTAATCATGAAGAAGTGGTGAATTATGTCGTTCGTAGTAACTTTTTAAATTTTTATCCTTAATTCTTGGTTCATTGGGCAGAAAGGAACTAGCCCAAATTTGGCAATGAGGATGGGCATTACTGCACCCCATAAGTGCTCCACGATTTTCAAAAATTTGTACCCATGTCCATTTTTTACCCAGTTCTTCCATTTCTTTTATCCATCTTATTAGAAAAATATAACTCAATATTACTTGAAAACGAAAAAAAATTCCTTTTTACTTACTGCCTTATTACTTCTGTAATTTCTTCTACTTTCATAAGAGCAATAGTAACATTAGATTTTGGATGAAAGCACATAACTTTGCATGTGCCTTGAGCAGGTCCCATTTGAAATAATTCATGCTGGTGGGCTGGTGGATTTGGAACATTTTCATACATAGCAGGAAAATCGTTAGTAAACGTAAAAGTGTGCTCATATTTTGGATTCCACTGTAAATAGATGACGAAATTACTATTTGATAGTGTAATTATATTTTTTTCTGAGCTATTAATATTTTCATTGAAGTCTTTCTGACCTTTGTATAAAAATAACTTCTGTTTACAAAATTAACAATGCAAAAGGTTAATTGAATTTAAAAATATTTTAATAATAATTTATTCGCTTCAAGTTTATTAGAAATTTATTATTCAAGAATTATAAGAAGACTTAAGAAACAAGTAATTTATAAAGTATAAATTGATTCAATTCTAAATCATTTATTTTAAGTCAAGAAGGAAAATAGTAACTAACAAAATACCTCTTTATTGGCTCGAACATTTCCAGGGCATAATGGATTCATTGGATCGTGTTCTGGTGGTTCTTCTTCATTACCTGGTTCAATAAGACCTCCCCAAGGTCGTTTCATTCTGTGAGGGGAAACTAAAACCCATTCATCCTTCAACGGGTTATATCTTACATGCTGATGATCTGCATATAACAAATAAAACACAATTCATTAAATAAAAACTCTTTTAATAGATTCTCGTTCAACATAATTTCCACAAACCTCTTGGATCGAACACTGCTTGATATTCTGCACTCATGCTTAGAAAAAAAAGTTATGTTCAATTTTCACAGTGAACCAATTTAATCTAAGAGAAAAATTTGATAAAGCTAAATGTTAGATAACATAAATACACGCGTTATCAGTGAGGACCGATTTTAAATGCTATTCATGCGAGAACAACGAAAACTAAGCTTGATCGCGACGACGGCAGCGTCTTAACAGAGAACAGCCGCATAGTATCGCGATTTCAATCGCCGACACCTTGATAATTCGAAAAAAAATTGCGATAGCTGGCGCGTTCCTCACGTCACGTGTACGTCAGTAGGCTGTCACTGCTAATGCTGCATTTTAACCTTGTGCACTTGAATCTGCTGAATATGTATTGTTATGTGTGTGCTTTGCTGACACATATGCACACATGCAAGCTATAGTGGAGGCACATATATAACCTTTTTCATTCTTTCTCCTTCCTTCATGCTTCTTATCCTACTTCTCTCTTCTCGCTTTTTTTGAATAAAGTACTATCACTTTAAGATTAATATTACTGTATTAAGCAGTAAAATTAAACAACTCAGTAATTGTAACTAAAAATTAAGCTTAATTTTAGACAAAAAATAACACTTTATTTTATTGTTTGTAAACCCTATACATTTTTGACAATTTTTTCATATAATTGTCCATACTTTATGAAAATATAAGTCCTACTAGTATAATAGTATTAAAATAAAGATTATAGAAAACTTATTATGTTGTTTTCTATATAAAATTTATAAAGCTTTAGCACTTGATTTAGTAGCATTTAGCACGATTTAGCACTGGAATGAATCTTTTTCTTCTCTTAAGGAAGCCATAACATCAATTGGCTTATCTTTTTTAGTGTGCTGTTTAATACCAGGCTCGCAAACCCGCATAAATGGATTAATCAATTTTTCATCTTTGATTGTACTTGGTATAGTTGGCAGATTTTTTTCACGTTGACAGCAAGCCCATTCTAATTTATCTTTTAGCAAATGATTTTTTGGTTCAGCATGTAGAGCAAATTTAAGATTATTTACAGTATATTCGTGGCCGCAATAAACTTTCTGTAAATTAAGATTTTAAGTAAACCAAATATTATGTAAAGGAAGAATAAATAGATAAGATAAAGGAATTTTCATTTATAAAAAATGACATTGTAAATAAATCTTATTGTACCGTTTCATCTGGAAGTTTTGCTAGAATTTCATTGAGTCCTTTATGCATTTGCTCAGCATTTCCCTCAAAAAATCTTCCACAACCAGCACTAAACAAAGTATCACCTGCGGAATAAAATATTAATTGTAAAATCATTTTACGGTTACTGAAATAATTAAGCTTTTATGTGCTCACCAGTAAAAACAGCAGGTTCAGAACATTCTTGAGTGACATAATAACAAATGTGCCCTCGTGTATGACATGGAGTGTGTAAACATTCAACCTTTAAATTTCCAATATTAATTACACTTCCATGTTCGACTTTACAGTTTAGAGCTCCGATCCTGTCATCTCCGCCGTAAACTAATAAATCGGGCATTGCACAAACAAGCTGCTCATTGCCACCAGCATGATCCCAGTGATGATGAGTAGTCAATACTTTTGTTAACTTGACTTCACTTAATTTAACAGCCTTCAAAACTTCATCTGGATTTACAGGATCTACTATAGCTGCTTCCTTAGTGATTTCATCGATAATCTAAAAAATTTTAAATTATTTAATTTTTTCCATAACTACATTGTATACCATAGACTTCACAATAAACTTACAAGATACATGTAATTATCTTGAAGAGCAGGCAAAATTTGAACCTTCATTTTCTTGTGATCTACTTCTCGCGAGATACTGTGAAAAAATCTGAATTTGCCCAATTGGCAACTTGGTGTGTGCTTTGCTGAAATAATGAAAGTAACATTTAACCTTTTCCGCGTGTGCAAAATTCATCGGAAAATTAAACGAAATCTGCAATTAAGTGTTTTCCAAGAATAAAATTGCATGTTCGTGCACATGTCGATTAAAAGAAACAAAGAACGTTTATACCCTTGAAGCAAACAGAAGAGAGTCCATTTCTCAGACCGACAGAACGGAGTAGCAAAGTACTTTTGAACATATTGTTAAAAAATATAAAAAATATAGGATATAAAACTTGTGACCAAATTTCGAAAAAACATGTATAATTTAACGAACAAATGAAATAAATTTGACTTTGTAAATATACTTGGCTTACTTCGGAGGATCGAAACCGCCGCAGAGATTACACCGCCGGTGTGCCTGCACTTGCACTGAAACCAGCTGTTTTGGAGACTTTGTCACGTAACCTCAAACTTTATGCGGCGAAAACGTAAACAAGCCCACGACGCTCGCATAAAGTGCCGACTATTTTAAGTTTTGTATAAAAAGTAAAAAGGAAAGATACATTTTGATGTTGTGAAAGTGTAGTGGAGTAATTGAAATGTCTGCTGGAAGCTCCAAGGAACCCGTCATTATCGATGATGATGATGATGACTATAAAGGCGTGTATAAGCTAATCTCTAGTATAAGTAGCATCTTTAATTTCTCATAATAAAAAGGATAAGCTACGATTTAAATATATTAGTAATGTAGGCTTATTAATTTAATAATTAGTGTTAATTATTTTAAACAATTTTTAATGGATATAAAATGTATAATACATTGATATACCGCTATTGTGAATAAATTTTTAACTTTTTACAATGAAGACACTTTGCAATGTCTTTGAAAAAGTTTGCAATATTTTTTGAAATTACTACAATTCATCACAGGGAATAAATAAAGAGTAAAATTATTTTTACAGTTACTGACGAGGACGAAATAGCAGCTATTGATTATGAACTGAGGCAGATTGAATGTGAGCAGCAAAAGCTGGAGGATAGGAAAAAAGTATTACTTGATCGTAAGCAAAAATTGAAAGACAATGCTTTGCTTAAAAAGAGTTTTACATTAGCCAAGAAAAATTGGAACTCGGAAAATTTTTCCTGGTCCCAGGATATAACAAAGGCATTGACAAATGTTTTTAAAATTAATGAACTCAGGCCCTTACAACTAGAGACAATGAATGCCTCTTTGTCGAATGAAGATGTAATTTTAGTCATGCCTACTGGAGGTGGAAAGAGCTTGTGCTATCAATTACCGGCTGTGATAAGCAAAGGTGTTTCCATTGTAGTATCTCCTTTAGTCGCTTTGATGGAAGATCAACTGTACGGTTTACATAAATTAAATGTCAATGCCAAGATGTTGAGTGCAAAAGCTCCAAAAGAAGATGTAAAAGAAGTAATGAATGGATTGGTCGACAATAAATCTAATCTCAAATTGGTATACGTTACGCCGGAATACATGGCTAAATCAAATCGGTTTATGAGCAAACTGCAAAAGGCTTTTGCAATGAAGAGGCTAGAACGTTTTGCAATAGACGAAGTCCACTGCTGCAGTCAGTGGGGTCACGATTTCAGACCAGATTACAAATTTCTTGGAATTTTGAAGTCTATGTTCCCTGGTATCCCGATTCTCGGATTGACTGCGACAGCACCGGCAAAAATTATCGTCGACGTACAAAAAATGTTGGACATTCAAGGATGCTTAGTTCTCAGAGCTTCTTTCAACAGACCAAATCTTTTCTACGAAGTAAGGCGAAAACCATCCGAAAAAGAGACCTGCCTGGAAATGATTGTCCAACTCTTAAAATCTAGGTTCAGTATAATTAAGTGATCCCCAACTTACCTTGCTATCAGATAATTTATAATTATAATTAATCGAATTTACAGGTTCGCGAGTAAATCGGGTATAATCTACACGACAACGATAAAAGAGTCGGAGCAGCTGGCGACGGATTTGCGATCGCACGGTCTAAGAGTGGGCTGCTACCATGCCATGCTGGAGCCGGCGTACCGGACGAAAGTCTATTCGAAGTGGATATCTGGCGAGTACCAGGCCGTGGTAGCGACGATAGCGTTCGGCCTGGGAATCGACAAGCCGGACGTGCGCTTCGTCATCCACCACTGCCTCTCCAAGTCCATGGAGAACTTCTACCAGGAGAGCGGTAGAGCCGGCCGCGACGGCCGGCAGTCCCACTGCATCCTCCTGTACCGGTTGATGGACGTCTTCAAGCTGAGCACCATGGTGTTCCAGGACAAGGTGGGCCTGCAGAACCTGTACAAGATGCTGAACTACTGCCTGGACCAGGAGTCGTGCAGGCGCAGCCTGATCGCCACGCACTTCGAGGAGACCTGGACGAAGAGTGACTGCAAGGAGATGTGCGACCACTGCAAGAAGAGCAAGAGGAAGAAGCAGATCGACGTCGGGCCCTACTGTCGCCACCTCTACCAGATTATGGCGAACGCCGCGCAGGGCGAGCAGAGGTTGACGGCGTTGAAGCTGATCGACGCCTGGTTTAACAAGGGCGCGTCCAGTTTGAGGGTAGCCAGTGTGCCGACTCCGAAGTTTCCGAGGGAAGTCGGGGAGGCCGTTCTAGGGCATCTGCTGATCAACGGGTACCTGCAAGAGGATTTCCATTTCTCGGCTTACTCTACTATCTCGTATATTAAGAGGGGACCAAAAGCTGGTATGGCACTGGCCAATGATCACAAGATCATGGTTCAAGTGGATGACCACTGATCATTGAAATTATTCTAGAAACCTCGCCAAGTCGACCTAAAGGACTTTTTCCTGGTTGACTTAGAATTAATTGTAAATAGACTTTCTATTGCTGTAATTGTTGAATGACTTAAACTGTCATTACTAATAGTTCAAATATTTCTTGAAGAAATACAATTAGTTTTTCGCATAATGTGAATTAGGAATAAAAGGAACATTTTGTTACAGCAAAATTTAATATGCAGTCACGGTGCATCACAACATTAACGTAACAATAAATCTGTTAGTAATTAAAAAAATATTCTTTAATTTATTCATGACATTTTCATTTATTTTGATACATAGATAAAATAAAAAAATACTAAATTGTAAAGAAAAATATTGTTATTTATTTTAGACAGCTTTTTTTTTAATTTATATGATTTAAACAAATTTTTATTTTTATTTTCATTCAATAAAATGTTTTAATAGTTTCTTGAACAATTTAGCACTGACTCTTCTAAAAGTTATATCTATTAAAACAAATAAGGCTATTTCTATACAATTTTTAATATTCTTGTAAA
>JAXIUT010028763.1:0-15545 GCA_035586675.1 Eurytoma californica | reverse complement strand
ACGATCCTGTTCAGGGCCTGTACAAAATGTTTATTTTCCAGGAGCCTGTCTAGCTCCGCGTCACGCGTCTTCGCAGGTCCTGTAAGGGTACCTGTACAGTTCCTGTTTATTTCCTACAGGCATCGTGACAGGGCCTGGATTCATCCGTAATTCAATTTCTATTCGGGCGTGCGTTCCTAATTTGTCGACCAATCACGTTCACGTATTAAAGGCTTCAAACAAAGGCCATCACTTTTTTAAGAGAGGATAATCTTTTAGATGTGATTATTATAGAAATTTTATGGTATCGCTGAATATTTTGACGAAAACATTTAAGAAGTAAAAATTAAAATCAAAATCTGCGTATTACATTATCAAAACGAACTAAAGTAAACTATGAATAACCACAGGAACTCAGGGACCGATTTGAGTAAATAAAAGGGCCTAGCCCCTGTGATTAAATTTATCAAAAGTAAATATGGATATTTTTAGTTGCGTGCTATAAAAATGATACTACAGGAGAACTTCTCCCCTTATACATTCTGACGAGGAAAATATTCTAAACGATCAAGTTTTTATACGATATCGTGTTTATATCACCTGGGCTCACGCTATATACGGTTAATTCGTTCAATTCAATCTTTATTATCGACAATTTACTGTCGACATTAGTATTTTCGTTGAAAAGTCTCGTTTGGAAATATACTTACATCTTTTTATTTTTTACGTTTTTTTTATCTTTTTATTGAATTTATCTTCTGGTAAAGTTCTTAAAACATAATTGACTAATTGCTTGAATAAATCATGTTTTCTGTTGAACAAAAGATGAAGTACAGAATCATTTTAAAAATATAAAATATACTCATTCAGAATCAATGATTATTACGTAAATTATTAAATTATCTATATATATATAAATACAAGCAATCATAAAATGTGCCTGTACATTCAAAGCACAATGATAAAAAGCTGCATTTCATCATGTTTTTAAGATTATATATTATAAATAATAAATAATGAATAATTATAAATGACTTACAAGCTTTGCGTGTACTCCGTCTTCACGTATTGCAGTCTGCAGATAACCAACCTCTAAATATTATTTTATAAAAGTACTGATCGTTAACAATCTTTTATTTTTCTATGTCAATACTCGTGTAATGTACTAATATTGTAGCAGGTAACTATTTACGAACTCTTTGGTATACTATTTTCAACAAACTCACTGCAAAGCACAGTTGAAATAATCCTTTTAGAGTAACTCGTTATACTTAATATTTCGACTGTATCCAAGTACTGAATTATTAATTGTTAACGCTTTTACAGTTTTCAATCAATGTACAAATGAACAATAAATGATTATGTATTCTCGTTTCTTGAACACTTCAAATCCCCTTGACAACTCGACAGACGCTTGATCGGCGTACACCTGCCGCCATCTTGTGAATTCGAGCTTCGATTGTCCTGAACTTCGTCAACGAAGCCGCTGCACGTTGGTAGATAATGTAGAAAACTATGCACTTCAATACCGATTGATAGTAATATACCATATGTAATATACCTAATGAGCGAAATTTAAATTTATTTACATCGTGATGGTAATTTTTGTTTCGTTGATAAAAGAGCATTTATACCTATCTGTAATTTTTATTAATAATATTTTTTATTACTAAGAATAATAAAATTGTAACATTGACTGTCCGTAACTTTTATTATATTGTACTGAAGTTTAAAATTCTTTTCTTTGTCTTCTATCTTTGCTTAGAATGATAAGACTGCAGATAATAATAATGTAAGCTTCGAAACATAAAAATGAAAATATAACGTAAGGAGTAGAGTACATTCAATACAATCTATCAATTTTTAAATACAAAATTATTTTCTTTGCAAATTGTAATGAATTCAGCTGTTTAATTTTACACGAGTCAAAACAATCTCTATCTAAAATTGAACAAAAAAAAATCAATTCAATTGAAACATTTCGTATAAATAACATTTTATTCAGTGTATTTTTACATCTAGACAAAATTCAGCCTCTTCCCCAGAAATTCTCCCAGCAAATGCTCCGAAAATATCGGAACAGAGCACAAATCTGAAAGACTGAAGAAACCTCGGGGCATTCCACAGCTCGGATCTACCAGCCGTGCTGTACATATATACACCAAAGTTTATTCCCACAGCTACACTCTCAGGCATACAGCTACGGCGCATATCGTCGGCCTGGAGCCCGGAGTCGCGCGAGAAAAAGAAAGGAAGCCGAGCCCCGAGCGAGAAACGAACTCACGGTTCTCTCATAATACGCATATAACACAGGACGCAGCCCAGCAGATACATACAGATATACTAGCGCAGATATGCTAGTCCGCGCGTGCGCATCCGAGGCAGACTGCACAAGGGCAGCCGCCACCGCTGCTCCGCTGTAGCCGCTATAGGTATAATACGATGCTGCGCCCGTCGTGTGCGTGAAAGTCGGCCGCCGCACCAGTGGTGCACGCGCAGCGCAGCAGCAGGCAACAACAACAGCGCACTGCACTACTGTCCTTTTAAAAAGTGGCCTCGCAGCAGCTCAGGATCGGCCGAATCGAGGTGCGCGTGATGAACGCTGGGCTGATCTAGAGGCTGGACAGACCCGACGACGGGGCCCCGTACCGTCTCAAAATTCACATCGACTCCGAGAAAATGACACAAGCCAACAGGTTAGTGCTTGTTAACTTGTTTATTGGCACACCGAGCAGCTCGATGAGCTTCGCCCGTAAAGAGGCGTATATGTCTGCGTGCGGCCCGCACGATATCGGAGCGAGAACAAAGGGACACATGCTTTAGCTTTTACCATGCCTTCAGTTTTGGTAGTCGACGGGAAGGGACGATGTTTATTGCTGAGCCTTCATTTTTATTTGCGATCGGCTTGTTTTTGGAGTGACGCACTAAATTTGGAGTGCGGATAAATTCTTGCAGAGTGACAGAGGTGGATCCTGTTGTTGGTAGGCTGACATAACAGCTGATTTGTTGTATCATGACTTTTTAAAGTTCAAAATATTTAAATATCATCGCAATGATGTTGCAACATTTTTATCAGGATTAGAAATATTTTATTCATTTTGCAATAGATAGCGACATTAATCATTTTTTTACCATTTTTGTTAAAGAATTATTTATTTACTATTGTATTGCACATCTGAAGGAAACAAAATTTATTTGATAACATAATATTTGTTAAGTAAGAGAACTGATTGAATAAACCATAATATACCATTTTCTTAACTAGTATTGTTTTATTTAACAGAAAACGTGGTCGAGACATGGAGGAGGAAAGCGGTGAATTCATGCCCTTGAGTAAGAGGATAAATAACCTTCACATTAACAACTTCTCAGGAGTACAAGGTGCAGGAGTCCAAGAAGGCTCGCCTGAACATCTGGAACCAAATTGGAACAACCCAAATTTTGCTCCGTCTCCAAATCATTCTGAACCATCTCAAGGTTCTTCGTCTTGCGATGGCTCTAACTTTAGCCAAAGTAGCTACACAATCGATTACAGACCAGATTTGAGTGCTAGAGACAATCCTTACTACTATGAGAACAACAAACTTTTGTTCTCGCTTCATATGGAACGTCTGCAAAGAACTGAATTTCTTTATTGATGTTTGTGATTGTAGAATGGTACCATTATTGACACTATGTGTGTAAGTGTATTTTGTTGCGTGCCTGTATGACTGCAAAAGTCTGAAAAAAAAAATTTCATTTGTCTTAATATCAAGAGGCGCTGTAGCGCCTCGAGTTAGATTAAAAATAATTAGTTATTAAAATTAAATGAACACAAAGTAAGAAATTGCTTACATTAAATAAATTTGAAAATAGAATTATTTAGTTTCATCAAAAATAATTTTAAATCATTTTAATCTTTAATTATTCAATAAAACGTTTATATAAATAAAAGTAGTAAAATATTTGACAATAACTGTAATGAAATAATAGTAAATTCAAATTCAAATTTTAATAATTTGATAATGAAATTGGCTCGAAATGCTTGTATTGAGAAACATTTATTATACCAAATTTAGTTAAAGAATTATGACAAAAAATGATCTGTCAATTAAATTATCTTATATCATGAGCTGCTTCAATTGTGCAAGAATAAATTCCAGCTTTTTTGTTACAAAAGTACAAATGTATGATCAGCAAGAATATTTTCAAGGGAATGAAATTATTTTTCGAAAATTTATAGTAATTATAATTGTACTAACTAGTAGCTTTTTATAAAAAATTCTTTAAAAGATAAAGGAGTGTGAAATTTTTATTTTTTGATTGTTTGCTTAAGAAATTAGTATTATTTACAGTACGAGTCAACTACAAGGACAATTGTTTATTTTACGGTTTTCTTGGGTGCGATCGTTGTTGAGTATTTGACATTGCGTTATTTATAATGACGTGATATGAATAAGTACAAGCTCGTTTTTAGAGCCAGTGATGAATCGCTTTTTATGAATAAGTGCAAAATATGCATTCTTATTATAATTCAAAATATGTGCAAACTATTCCATCATAAAAAAAATCTGTTTAAAAGTAATACATTTGAATGCACTGCAATTTACTGTTATTGCTTATAATGTAAAGATTTATTTTTTGTGCATTTATTTTTATCAGTACTAGGTAACAAACTAAAAGAATTTATTTGAAATTTAATTTGAAAAATTAACACATAAATCAACAGGGTATAAATATTAAAGTTTTATGTCACTCAACATATAATTTTATTATTTGTAGCAATTAATCTACATTAATAGGACAAATATATGTAAAATATTGAACACATAATATTTGAATCAGTGTTTTATAAAATCATAAATTATAAAAATATATTATTCGTACATATGATAAAAAATTGCCATGCTACATAAATTTACTAGAAATAATACTTCCTAATAACTAAACAGCATTTGGTTAATACAAAATTTGTGATTGCTTGCAAATATAAAACAATGTATTTACCAACTACAATAAATTAATCTTACACATTATATTTAAGTTTAAATTAATAAAAATTAAAAATCAATTGAAAAATGTCATGAATTGAATTTTTTTTAAATTCATTTTAAGCATCATAAAACCTTTGTATAAAAATCAACCTTGATGTGCTCTGAATCAAATTTCTGAATTTCAATCTTGAATGTAGAAAATATACATACCGATATTGATAATGTTGAATTCATTTTTTATGTAATCTAGTAGTTTTGAACAATTTATTAAGAACAAAATATCATCTGATTTTTTATTCAATTCATAATTTGTGTATATCGATATTTCTAGAAAGATATATTTTGCGTTGTCCGGTTATTTGTTGTATTTATTCAAGGCAGGTGTGATAGCTTAGCTTAAGATAAATTGGGTATATTTCTCTAGCAACTTTCATTCTTGAAACATTTTATTATTTTTTACAATTCATAATAACAAATGCGATTTAAAACATTAAAAAAAATTAAATTATTCCATAAAAATAAAATTGTTAACTTTTTTAAAACATTTTCTATTAAAAGTATATATAAAAAAATATTTTTATTTCATTAGAAAATATTTTAAAAATTAAAAAATATGTTGCACATATCATTTGCATGTTTTTGGAAAATACTTTAAAATATGACTAGAGTCATTTCATGTAGAAAAACAAAAATTTAAATAATAATTGAAAAATCAGCATTTTCACTTAAAAAATTATTCAATGCTACTAATGAAAAGGGACAATTTTATACGTTTAATTGAATTATCTAATTTTGTATGCAATTTAGATATTTTCAAATAAGCAAAACAAAGTTTCGAATTCTTGAAAATAATTTCAAAATTTAAACATACTTTCAAACAAGCATTTCCCTTTAATATTTTTCATTCAAGAGAAAACTACAATTTCTTCCTTCAAATGATAAAATATGAAAAATTAGAATTTTCCCGCCACAATTTTAAATCTCGAATGGACCTCTTCGAGTATTATCGAATGGAAAATTCGAGACACTTCGACTTTCGATCGCTCGACCGCCGGCGATGGAGTTTAGGAGTGGTGGCAAAAAGGGCTATGGGGAGGGAGGCCGATCCAGCTGGTGCGCGCTCCACGTTTCACGTAGCGCACCGTGAAGCCGCAGAAATCGTCGAAAAGCCGCTGGTGCGTGGCCGCTCGTCTGTCGCTCTCTCTCTCTCCCTCTTTTTTTTCCTTTTTAATCCCGCGCGCACGGGGCCGACGAACCCGAAAAACGGGGCCCGAGAGAGAAAGGGAGAGGAAGAGCGACGCACCGCTCCGGAAGAGATATTAAACATGTTCGTAATGCAGACTTGGAGTACAGTAGTGTACTCCGTCTCGTTTTACGATATTTCAATTCGACTAGTTCGAGTGCGCATGCTCCTCTCTCTCTCTTTTTGACGTATCGGCCGCAGTCGTCGCGCCGGGTCAAAACATAATAGCTTCAAATCGATAATTATTAACGCACAACACCTATATATACATTCATCAGAACAGACGCATATGCAACTCTTCCACTGCACTTCCTCTAAGTAAAAAATAAAGAAAAATTTTAACCTTAACTCCGGTTGATTCCTTAAGAAACAAACCGAAAAACCTGAAAAAAGTACGAAAAAAAGGGGTTTAGCAATAAAAAGCGGGAAGAGGAGCGGAGAAGCCGAGCGCAGGTACCGTTAGGCGAACGAGCGAGTGAGAGGGCGCTAGTCCGACTCGACACTACGGCCACAGCCAGTGCGAGAGCTGTGAGCGTAGCGCGCGCGCGGCAAGCGCAATAAGCCGATCAGACGGGCCAGCGCTACGGACGTGTATAGTTGGTACACGCTCGGCGCGACGGAGAGAAAAGTGCAAGGAAACTCGTCCTCGGGGGACGTGCGAAAAGGGGTTGCCTCACGCTCGTTGCTGGCCACATATATACGCGCGCGCGCCACACGTGCCGCACGCAACAAGCCCCGCGAGCGCGCGACAATTTCTTCTTTTCTCTTAAAAAGAGAGAGAGAAAAAAAAACGTACGAGACACTTCCCGAGTGCGTGTATACTCGTGACACATACGATAGTGCCGTTCCAACACGCGAGCGTTGACATCGCCGCGTACTTACGCGTTGTACACAGTACTGGTTGTACACTCTTATATACACCGAGGCAGTGCGTGCGCGGCGCGCGATAAAGACAGACGGAGTGAAAAGAGGAGCGCCTCGTGCGCGGAGAAATGAGAAAGTCTCAGCCGCCAGTGGTCTCGGCTGCTGGCGCCGCGGCGGTCGCCTCGACGTCCTAGTGTGCTGCGCAACTCCGCCGAGAGCACGAGTCGCACAGCCTCGTCGCTTTCTCTCCTCGGCGGCGGCTGACGTGCCGAGGCCCCACGACGACGACGAAGACGCACCCACACACACACATACAGCCCGCAGAGGCATCGGAGGAGGAGCGTCGGCTCTTGGTTCGTTGGACCAGGTAAGCGTGTTACAGAAGCTTCGCGGTACAAGCGGAGACAGAGGTTAGGAAAAAAGGCGGGCGCGGCCGCCTCGGGAGGCTCCCCGTCCGCGGGCGGCCTCGCGCCTTTTGACACGGCGGCGGCACGCGACACGGGAGAAGCGTCGGCGGCCTAGTGCGGCCTGCGGAGAGTAGAGGTGCGCACCTCTGGTGGGGTGGCGCGTGGTGGTGGTGCGCGAGGCGAGCACACGCCGAAGAATCGCGCGCGCGGCGGCGGAGGTGCGGACGCCGCGGCGCAGTGGTTGAGAAGGAGAAGCGAAGAGAGACGGCGAGCGGGAGAGAGAGAGACGCCCGGCGATCTGGTGGGGTTGGAAATTGCGTGGTGGTGGCGGCTTGGCCTGCTCTCCCGTGTGCCGCCGCTGGCTGCAGCCAGCGCGGGCGCCTTCCTCGGCACGCACGGGGGGAAGAGATCGAGAGAGAGAGAGAAAGAGACAGAGAGAGAGGGAGTGAGAGCGAGGCCCCTCCGTATTCCGTGTTCCTTCTCTCGCAGCTGCCCGCTCCGCGGGTACGTTTAGCGAGGTGGGGGTGTAAACAACAGCCCCGTGCGGGGGGCTAGCCGTCGGCTCGCGGGAGCGACGCAGCCGCGGGTGTCGCACTCGTGTCCGGGCCGTTCGACCGGAGTCTCGCCTTGGGGTGCAGTTACGCAACGCGCGGCCTCCTCGTGCGCGCGCGTTCGATTCGCTTCTCTCCTGCACCCTCGGAATTCCTCGCGTGTCTCTCGCTGTTATGTATACTCCGCGAGAGAGAGAAAATGAAAAAACTAGTTCTCGCGTTGCGTCGGTCGATTTCTCCCGAGGCCCCGAATCGCCGCTGCAATTAATAGTATATTATAGCACGGGTGCGGAAGATGATTATTTAACTCGTGTGACGGTTTTCGCCCAAGCGAAGCGAGGGTGAAAAATCGCACGAACTGAATAATCACTTACGCACTAGTACTATACGATATTTTATAGCACGAAGGCCGAAAATTGGCATTAAAGTTGCCATTTTTTGGTTAGAGTGCTATAAAGAACGCTTTGCACAAGTATGGCGTCGGTTTTTCGAGCCTGCCCGAGCTGCTGTATTACGAGTTCGATCGGAGCGTTTGCCTGTGGAATTTTACCTGCGAACTTCGTTTTGGTCTGTTAGCTCGTCGGCTGCTAAAACGTACACACTTCGCTCAAGGTGTACGGGCTGTCACTTTAAACGACCTTACGCTCGCATTCTCGTATTTCTCTGAATCGGGATTATTGGTATTAGGCATTGCTTAGCGTCGCTTGTGCCTCGTTGGCTCTTCTGCCCCTTTTACGCTCGCTCTACTTCGAAACGCATTAGACCACTTTCTTTCTCTGATTTTTCCTCCCAAATCGAACTTTATTTATCGGGTCGTGTGCATACTGATGCAATATCTCGTTCGTGAAGAAAAAAAACTTCCAACTCGGTGAAAATAAGTAGCGTAACGAGGGCAATCACGAGGCTGAGTAATGCGCGCGTCTCGTGATGGCCGACGCGGCCGCGGCACACGTATACGCTCGGCTCGTTCGTAGATACGTGTCGTGTGCGTCAGCAGTTAGCGATCGACTTGGAATTTCCCGCGGTCGTAAAACCGCAGGTATCAGTTCGTTTGGCAGCTGGACGACGGGCTGACGAGTCGGCTCAAGCCCGTATATCCGCGCTAAAACTGCAGTTTGGGCATTTGTTCGCCTACGTCCGGAAACGACATGGCTCTTATCGATTAGCATTCGGTGCTACGGGGAAAGAAAAACAATTTCGTTCGCTGCTTGAAAATATTGAAATCGCGAAAGGCGGGAGAAAGTTTCTTCGGCGCTGAGGCTTTTAGAGTGGCGGCGACGTGTGCCCGTTTTAGACGCGCAATTGGACGGATAATTCGATGACTAAACCCCCTTCAATGTCAGGCTCGATATGATGAGAACCTGTTGAGCTCGTCTTTCGATTATTACCGCGGTCTTTTAATCGGATCGAAAAACTTTAGGGTCATATCTATTTTTGCTCGAGCGCTGTTTTAAAATAAATTTTTAGTATGTTTGTTTATGCAGTTTACGAGGAGAGGTTTAAAATAAACGCGTCGAAGCTAAAAAGTACCGTGTATTCAGAGTAAACTCACGGATTGCAAAATTAGAGCGTCATTTTTGTTTGTTATTGTTAAATTTTTCTCGATGACGCTGCGATTATCCATTTCTTGTTTAGGTAAAATCATATGGATCGGTTGATTTTATTAGTTCGACTCGGTGTTTAATAGGTCAATGAGCCAGTAAGACGTTGTTTATTGAATACAAGGTTTCATTGACTAATACTATACCCCAATACGTTTTACATTGGTGACCTATTTTGTTGTAAATACTAAAATTTTGATAAAAAAGTGCTTACAAAATTTGATAGTTGCTATAAAATATTAAATTATACCAATAATAAATTAAGTTTGAGGTTCAGATATTTTTTTATATATTTTATTTTTAATATTTTTGTTGTCTTTTCTTTTTTCTCGTGTTAAATGAACGTTTATTATTGTAAACTTATTTCCTGAATTACTCTTTTGTAAACCTTACGTGTTATTATATTAATTTAAAAATTTTTGTAACATTGTTAACGGGATGTGAAACCCTCTTGTAGGAATCTGCATTATCGGCATTTAGAAGATGTAGATTCCTACAAGAGGATTTCACATCCCCTTTTTACGTGTTTATTTTGGAATTATTCAATTATTTATGTTATGAGACTTCTTATTTTTTTTTTAAATGAGTATAAAGTTTACCTTTCGTCGTTTATTGTGCACTATTTAATTTCTAGAACTGCATCGCCTCATTTTCTATTAGCCTTCATTTTAATAAATGAGACAAATTTTTATCGGTGTAAAGTAAGCCAAGTATCGGTAATTTTCCATTTATTTTTATCTTGAATTAGAAAAAGTAAAGTATTGCTCTCGATTCATGGTTTCACTCAAACAATAAATTTTTAACAAAAATAAAAAAATAGTCAATAATTTAAAAAGTATTTCGAAGCATTAAAGCAACAAAATTTCGAATTCATTGAAAATCAACCTTCTACGTAATTGTCATACCCTCTTAAAGAAATCGCTTTAAGCATGTACATTTAGTATATCGAAATAACATAACACTCTCTCTTCTCATCGTCGAGAATTGGCCTCCGTGCAGTGACGTCGGATGTGAGTTTTTTTTTCACGAGGTAAATCGATAAAATGATTTTACGTAATGCTAGTTCTCTCTCGTGTACATCTCTTCAGCTATTCTCTCGCATGTATAAAACTGCTTACATCCAGCATAACGCCGCCGCATCGCGCCGTGCAAGCAAAATACAAATTGAAAATACAAATGAATAGAAGCATTTTTTTTTTAAATAAAATTATATTTTTTAAGGCAAAATAAGTCGACACGAATATGTCGATGATGAATACTCGCAACAAATTACGGTGAATAAACTAAATAGGTTTTGAAGCATGTATATTGATTTGGAGTACTTATATAGAAAGTACAAGAAAAGTTGAACTAAAATGAGAAAGTGTTCAATTCTCTCTCTCTCTCTCTCTCTCTCTCTCTCTCTCTCTCTCTCTCTCTCTCTCTCTCTTTCTCTCTCTCTCTCTCTCTCTAATTATTCTTGTTTTGTGTTATCAGAGCGAGCATTACTTCTGTAATTCTATTATAAAAGATTTATTTGTATGATTTATATTGATCTTTTTAAAATTATTTCATGTTGCAAAAATAATTTTATTTTATTTTGAATGCTTATTTACAGCATTATTGTTATTTATTAGCTATTAATTGATTTCAATTAGTTATTAATTGAAAATTAAAATTAATTCTCTTGATACAATTTAAATTATTTTTTAATCTTAATTAACTTTTAATTGACTTTAATTTAAATTAGATGTGATTATCGATCTTACTTTGTATAGAAAATGTTCGCAGCTAATTTACGAAGATATTAGATGGTAGCGGTAGCGGCTCACTTGTAAATTATTCTTATAAATTCAGCAGAATAATTTTGAATTATGTGCCCTTTTAACTGTCCGTATTATACTACCAAACCTCTTAATTGTTTATCAAATCTCTTAAGTACTTTTAACGAGAATATCGATAGTGTATTATCTTTTACTGCACAGCAAATGAAGTTTAGGAGCGCAAATACTGTAATTACCTGAGCTTAATGACCAAGACTTAGAAATTTTCTGAAAGTGACGTCATTAAAGATACCGAACAAACATGGAAATTAATAAACGTTTCGCTTATCTTTTAAGTACGTCTACCAATCTGTATCCGTCAAACATTTCCAATAAAACAACCTTTTCTTGTTCAAAGTTATTCTCGAAATGGTACAACAGGATTACTACCTAATCTTTGCTTATCAACGACTGCCGACGACTGCAGGATTTGCTTTAAAAAGTAGCCGACTGACCAAGTAATGCATTAAGCGTAAAAATATTTACTAATCGATCAACACTGTACAGTAACCACTACCCGCGCTCGTTATCGCTTTCTTAATTGCCATAACAACGCAATCGCGCTATTCATTATCGAGTGCCGACTTCGACCCGATCGTAAAATTCCCTTATAAAACCACACGCACCGAGTGCAGTGTAAGTGCCTCCGTCGAATCCATATAAATCAATCCGGAGCGACGCAGCTCGTCGTCACCCCCCCGATGAGTTTGAAGTTTGCATCGTTGCTGCGTCAACGAGAACCGATTTTTTTTTTTAATTTTCAATTAATTAATACTAAAAGCATATTCTGTGCATAAATAAATTAATTTGGATCCCACAGATCTCGCTTGAGAAACGAATCGGTTTTCGTTGACGTAGCACCGATGCAAACTTCAAAGTCATACCCCCCGGCGTCCTCATCGTCGCTCCGGCCCAAAAGTGGGCTGCCGCGCCGTCCTGGTCGCGCCTCCTCGAAAAGGAGCTCGAGCGAGGACACGCTATAAGCCGTCGGCGAACGGTACATCGCACAACAGCCAGTCGGCCATGTTCCACACGAAACCGGGGCATGCGCAGTCGGCTCCCGCTCGCTCTCCCCGTCTCCGTCTCTCTCGCTCCCGCGGCGCTCGGCGTCCTCTCTCTCTCGCTCTCGCGCGCGCGCGTCCAACCGTCGTCCGCGCGCGCGACACCGTTGTGCAGAGCCGAGGCACCGCGGCGGCAGCTTCGCTCCGCTCGGCGACTCACGCGGAGGAGTCCCCGGAGCGCTTCGCCTCACCTCCACCGACCGCCGCCGAAAATAGCCCCGTGTATCCTCCAGGTGGCCTTCTCGGAGGTGCAAATGTGAGGCCTGCGCCGCACCGCACTCACCGGGGAGAAAGAGAGAGCGAGAGATCGCCGCCGAATACGCACTGCACCGCACACACCAGGTGAGAAAGGCTCCGTCCGTCGACTCCGGGCTGCACGCCTCCCGCCAGTGCCAGAGGCTGCCTCGGGTATATATACCCCCCCGTCTCTCTCTCCTTCTCTCCGTCTTCCTCTCTCTCTCTCCATCCGAGCGGGCAGGGAAGGCGCGAGCCTCCCTCCTCGGGGTCGCGGACGAAACTTGGGGGATCCCCGATGCACTGGGAGAGCGACGTGCTCGTGGGGGCTCCCTTCTTTTTCTAGACTCTCGCGCGCGCAAGCCGCGTCTCTCTTTCCCTCCTTGGCCCTGTGTGTGCCCCCTACCCCAGCTTTCGCAGTCTGTCTCCCTTCCTCTCGACGGCCGGCTCTCTCCCTCTCTCGGATGCCCGTCCGCGGGGGCCAGAGAGGCGAGAGAGTCGCGGCGCGCGATGGAGAGAGCACCCTTCCTTCCTTCCTGATGGGCGAGCGCGCACCCACCACCCGACCGCCACCACCACCTCCGCCGCCGCCGCCGCCACCACTCCTCGCCCCGGCGGGCCTCCATGGTGGGCGCTAAGTATCTCTCCGTCTCGCTCCGGCCCTGCACGGCAGCCCTTGTGCACCGAGAGTGCATCCGGCGGCGCGTGGGTGCACGTAAAATCGCGGCGCTCTCCGTGTCCTATATGCCGCGCGCGATACGGCTGTTGGGTGTTGCTCGACGCGCGGCGTGGCAGTGCTCGGTCGGCGACGCCGCGTGACGCTGTGACGGTCACGGGACCGATGCGCTGGCGGCTCGAGGTTGAGTCTCTCTCTCTGTATCCCGAGGCTGGCTGGCTTTGTGCGTCGGGCGCCGCACTGACAGTCGCTCGGGCGAAGATACTCGCTCGCTCGGATTAGATTACCCACATGCAATCGGTGTTTATCAGGAGGAGGATACCCGCTGGTTAGATAACGTTCGCGCTCTCGCGCGCGCGCG
Organism: Eurytoma californica; assembly: GCA_035586675.1. Classification (NCBI taxonomy): domain Eukaryota; kingdom Metazoa; phylum Arthropoda; class Insecta; order Hymenoptera; family Eurytomidae; genus Eurytoma; species Eurytoma californica. Next base: position 1,793 of record JAXIUT010028763.1, on the reverse strand, counting down.
ATACGCACTTAGCCCAGTTCGCGAGACGCTGTTTTATTTCGCCGGAATGTTGTACCGAACTCGCAATATGTTTCAAGAGTGATTCAGGCCCACGAGAGAGTTTGGTATGGCTATACATTTTTTTTCGTTTCTATTTCTACGCCTGTTAGTCAGATTAGTTTCGGAAGTTCGTTTCCTACGGGTTGTGTGTTTAGTTGGCTATAGTTACTCCTCAATTTTCCAATGTAGTGTAGATCGTTTTAGCGATGACCAAAAACTTTATCCGCTCGAGCATGTATTTTCTACTGTCGTGTGTATGCTTACGTGTGTGAGTTAGTGAGCGAGTGATTGCGTCGTCTATCAGAAAAGAAAGAGTACACGCGTACTCGATTAGAATATCTCAAGTACAAAAGTTAGAAAAGTGAAATTATTAATATTGTTTGGGGTATTTTTAAAATAAAATGTATAGATATTACGTATAGAAATGCCTTCAATTAACGGTAATCGATATGAAGCCATTATAACTGGACGTGGAGATGATTATTGGACTAATTAGTTGCGCAACGATGTAGCTATACGAAAATATAACTTTTCCAATTTATTTGTTAAGAGGTATGATTGATTTTTTATGAAATCCCTTGTTTCAGAGGTATCGTTCGATCGACTATTGGGAAGACTTATTTATTGCATACGAGTTCATAAATAACTATTTACTAATTACGTACTAGAATATTTATGGAATGGCATTAACTATTGATATACTATTATCGAATTATTTGAAATAAATGTATTATAGTTTAGAAAGTTGCAATAAAGAAACTTAAAAAACATAATCAAACATTTTAAAACACTTTTTTTCAAAATAAAAATTCCTGTAACTAAGTTTATCGTGACTAATCAAAATTCTTATGGCTCATTAAGAAATAGAATTGGAAAACATTAGAAAAATTAACTAATACGATTGTTTGTACAGAAAATTGTCAAAGGCATTATTTTATTACACTGCAATAGATTGAGCCTTTTAAAATACTATATTGATGCATGCAGTAATATCGCGGATTTCATTCTATAATGAAGTGTACACATAAGCAATTGAGTATATAGATTTCCAGTCGTGTTATCTCCATTAACATAAAAAATAAAATTCTCAAACTGTTTATTTTCAATATAGTCAGAAATTTCCTTCAAAATACTTAAATTACTTGTACAACTCCAATTCAAAATTTCCACTAAAGTCACGCCTTCGACATCAGTCACGTGTCCAAAGCTCAAGCTCCCAAAGCTCTCCCACGCCCTTGCAATCGAAGCAACAGAGCATTCAGAATTTTGATCGGTCGTTCCCGCGCGTTCACAAAAAAAAAAAAAAAAAAAAATAGACGCTCAGGGGGTGGTAAACCAGCAGAAAGGGGGAAGGGGGGAGCTTCGCAGCGCGGCGCCGACTCCGGGGCAGCGTTCGGCGCGTCGACTGGCGGCTCTCGGCTCGGGCCACCGGCGGCTAGGCTCGACCGCTTCTCCGCGAAAAGAAGGGGGAGAGAGAGGAGATGACAGGAGAGAGAAGCCCGCGAGAGAGAGAGGGAGAGACCGAGGGTGGGAAACGCCGGCGAGCCCGCGGAGAGGCAGAGATTTCAGGCTCCCGTTTGGGGGGTGATGACAGGCGGCGGCCCACGTGCGCCGCGCCGGGGAGAGGGGGACCGCGGCACACTCGCCGCGGTGTACTTGGCCAGGGCGAGGATTTTCGGTGGAGAGAGAGAGAGAGAGAGAGAGAGAGAGAGAGAGAGAGAGAGAGAGAGAGAGAGAGAGAGAGAGAGAGAGAG
>JAXIUT010028752.1:0-15547 GCA_035586675.1 Eurytoma californica | reverse complement strand
GTAAAAAAATAAAATGTAGAAATCTGTAAGATATCGTATCTTTATGTTGGATTTCGAACATTATTTCCACTAGGGAAATTTTTAAATTTATCACCCGATCTGAATACGTAAAATACTATATAAATTAGTGATTATTCGTGGATTTTTTTACGATTAAATTTTTTTTTTAATTTTACTAGAAATAAATAATTTTCATAATATGAATTTTGCTTTTTTCACTGTAAATGTAAAACAATCATTACCCTGGTGGTACATTTATTTTTATTTTCTGTTATTTTCTTCTCTGTACTGTTTTCTGCATTTGGATCCATTTATTAGAAAATACAGAAAAAAATAAAAAAGAGTCAATTATTAGTAATAATACGAATAAATTATTATGTTAATAATAATGTTTATCACATATGTTATTAACTGAACATTAATTATTATATTATTGCAATTTTTGAGCGCTGTACTATAACTTACTTTCTTTTTTATTAATAATTTACCGTGTTGCTGTATTTAGTTATTTTCTATTACTTTTTTTACTTATTACGTTCCGATTTTCTGATAAATAACTTAAAGTCAGACTAAAAATTTCAGACTATATAAGAAAATAACAAACTTTGTTTTCTGCCAGAGTATTCCATACTACAATAGAAGTAATTTAAAAAAAAAAAAACTAAAAGTCGACTTGGCCATTAAAACCGCAGTTCCAGAAAATCTAGTTAAAAAACTTAATCACATAAAAGCCAGCGCGAAAAAAGGCGAGCTCGAGTCCAGAAAATTTCGGGCGGTCGGGCAAGTGGGGATTACAGGGGTTGGTCGTATTAGAATTACAAACCTCATTTGGCTTCGGCTGGATGTATCCCTGCAGCAGTGCGGTGAGGGCGTAATTGTCGGACTCCACTTGCACGGAGCGCTTTCTTCTGCCGGAAATAACGCTGATTGGCAGGAGGACGGGGTTCGAGGCGAGGGCTGCGGCGGCGCCAATCAGCGCGACTCCCGCCAGCGCCTTCAGAGCCACCGCCTGTCAACACCCCAGCGGACGTTTCGTCATCACTTTTAGCGCGTGGCGACATGTGCGCGAAACTGCGCGCTTCGCACTCGCTAACGAACTCGCCATTATTTTACCCTCTGAATAATTTAAACGCCGGCCGATTTGCGCGCTTTGCATACGATGCGCACGCATTGTTCAGCGGACTATCGGTGCGGGGGGTGATTGATTTGTTTCAGTGCGAAAGTGAAGCTTATAACACAGAGATGAAGGATACAGTGTTATAATAATAAAGTAAAAGATATAATGGAGTGATAGATTAGGGGATGAGTGTAAGACGTGAAATGATCGGAGTGGATTTTTGTGTTGGTCTAGTTTAATTTAAAAAAGTCATTTCTACTCGAAGTAGCTGAGACGGAAGCTCCAGTAAAAGTTTGCTGGATAATATAATAAGAAGCGGAAGGTAAGTTAATGAATTAAACGAACTTTGTCTTACCTCGACCGGTAGAATTTACTTTTTTTTCGATTTTAGACTACTGCACGCGATACGTATATACACTTTGTAAATTTAATTTAATTACGGTCTTTTAATTAAATCCTTCGGTTAAGTATACTTCAGTTCGTTAAAAAGTTATATCAAAGTTCCAATTTCCTTTTAAAAATAACGGTTACTAAATGTTATTTAAAAAATATTTCAAGAGTTAAAAATTAAACTATCTACTTAATTATTTTTTTATTACTATATAGTCACTACTACTACAGTAATAAAAAAATAAACCAAACTTCGCGTACATGAAATAACGAAAAAATAGAGAAAAGCATGCAACACCGCGCCGAATGAAAAAATCATGCAGGAAGCGATACGAGTCGCACGGAGGGTAAAAAAATCAATCCCTCCTCATTATCCCGCGACGATCAACCCCCATAAATCCAATCAAGGCGGCGAGATACCGCGTATCCCCGGGCCTCGATAAATAAATCCCGAGCGAGAGGCGGGAGAGTGATAAAGGTGAAGGCGCGCGCTGTAATCAAGTCCTCGGGAGGGTGTTGCACGTAAGGTGGACTGCGCGCAGCCAAAGGGCAGCGTCGAACCTTTTGCGTCTGGAGGTTGGTGGGGGGCCCGGTGGGTGGGCCGCCCTCGGGGTAGGGGTAGTCCGGGCTGTCGCCCTCGCCGATGCTGCCGCTGATGCCGTAATTGCCGCCGGCGCCGCCGGCGCCTACGCCCGGTCGCGGCCTGTCGCCGTACGAGCCGCCGCCGTAGCCGTAGTTGGCGCTCGGGTAGCTGGAGCTGGGCCGGCCCACCGTGCCCGAGCCGTACCGATCGCCGTCCGCGCCGCCGTACGTCGAACCCGGTCGCTGCGCCGTGCCGAATCTGCGGGGGAGGAGACGGGGAGGACGTTAGGCGGGCGCGCTCTTCGGGGACGTAGCAACCTTCTTAAAGTTTCAAAGGCGATTTCTGACGTAAATATTTAAATGCGCTGTGGGTATCTGTTTTTGGGATGAGGCGATACTATTCTTTGGACTAGTGTTGCGCTTTTTTTTTGTAAATTCTGTTAAGGTATAGTTTCTGAATTTAAATGGGAATTGGTTGTATTGAGTGTGGAATTAGGGAAAGCAAGTTAAACACCACAGTTATTATTACTATTGCAATATATAAGAATAAAAAATACTATACCTATGTATAAAGAAACGTATTAGAAATTCTATAAATTCTAAAGTTAAAATAATGTTTTTTTTTATATTATTATTTCCTTTTGTAATTTAGTGTCTAATATGAAAAAAGCATTCTTGACTTAACCGTAAAATTAAAATTATATCTACAAAAGTATTAAAAAATTTTTAAATTAAAATAAATAAAAATAAAATTAAAATTCATACCGATCACCGTCGATACTGTAGCTTGATCCAGGTCTTTGTGCTGTACTGTATCTAAGTGTTAATAAAATTTGGAAAAAGGGTTATCCTTAGCTAAAATTTATCCAGAAAAAATTACTGCTGCATTTAAGAATATAAAATCGTAGCTTTTTAATTCTACGTCTTTTAATAGTTTTGTTCCCAATTCATTTCATTACTTTTGCTACCATATGAGAATCAGAAATGATATTTTCCAAGTTGAATGAATATATTTATATTTAACATGAATATATTCATTCAACCTTTTGATGAAAAAACTTTTTCATATCGAATAAAAGACTTTTTCATATAATATTCTTTCAAAGAAGCATCAACATAAGCCCCTACGTCGCATGCGCGTTTAAAAAAGCCCCGAAACTTCTATGCCGGCTAGAAAAAGCTCCCCATAAGGGGCAGCGCGGCGCATAACAAAGACGCGCGAATAAAAGCTCGGGATCCGCGCAAGAAAAGGGCAAATCACCGGTCGTAGGGGTACTGGTTTCTCTGGTCGTAGTATCCCTTGTCCTTGCCGAAGCCGAGGTAGCTCGTGGTCCGCCAGCCGTGTCCGCCGTTATACCTAAGTAACAGAGAGATAAATTCGAGCGTGAAAATAAATGCGGCAGCTCCGGGGTAATCAGTGCGCGCCTCCAGCCCCCGCACCTGTCGTCGCTCGGTCTGTTTCCGTGGAAACGGGCGACGGGTCCGGCGCCGTGGTCCGTCGCCTCCGAGCCCTGATGACCCGTCGCCGGCGGCTTGTCCTTGCCGTCGTAGCCGGCCGCTCCGCCGCAGCAGCCAGGATCTGCGATGCAAATTCGTAATGTGAGGTGGAGTCGCCCGGCGACGGATTGATTTTATCGAGGGGGGAGAATTCGCGGCGACGCGCATTTATTATGCGACACCAGTTGTTAAGCGTAACGAATGCCTCTTATTTGCTTTTACTGTTATTGGGGCTCGTTAGGGTGACGACGCCATTCGGCCGCCGGTACGCCGCGGGAATTTTTACAGTCGCCGGATGCGTCATTTGAATTTTCAGACATTTATTTTCTTGGGAAGCATCCCGATGGCTTATTCGTGAGGTTATTAATGGAAAACTACTGTAATTGTAATTCTTTTTATCAAGTTGTATGATGTTTAATTGAGTGCACCGTTTATTCAATAATATACTTTAGAAAACAAAGTCAAGAGAGTTTCTTCCACAAAATTAAAAAAAAAAAAATCGAAGAAATAATGTAATTGTAGGACAGTGAACCATACTGAAAATTTTTACGGAAAATCTCATAAAATTTAATCTGATAGAAAATTGACCATAAGTTGATCAGAATAAGATTAATTTTCTGGCAATTGATCAACTTATGGTCAAAGTTCTGCCCATAAACCTTGCGTACTGCAGTCAATTTCTGATCAGAATCAGATCAACTAATAAAAATGTTCTTTATTTCACGATTACGATTTTTGCAAGATAATTCTCTTTGTGTGATTTTTAAAGTACTCATTCTTTTTTTCAGCCCAGACAAATTTAATGGAACTAAATTATATTATTAAAAAATAATTTACTGTAAACATTATGCTAAAAGTTTTTTTTACCACGTTTATAAAAATTTAATATTCAATTCATTTGAAAGCCTTAAGAAAGTGTGAAACTTGAGGCGTTTTAAACCGATGATGAAAGTGTAAAGCCCACAAGAGTCTCGTAAAGATTGAAGATACGAAGGCGCTTTGCAGCCTCGTTAGTAGATAAAAAAAAATTTACGCCGCACTAAACATTTTCATGGGAAAACTTTGAAACTTTCCGCGGCTAATTGACGGTTACAAAGTTGACGCCCTCCATCCCCTTAATAAAAGAAGAAAAAAAAAATCCGTCCAACGCGAAACTTCGCTCGTCCAGCCAATTTACCCGGAGGTGAGCCGATGGTCCTGATCTTCTTGGGCACCGCCCGGTCGGTGGAGGTTTCGTCGAGGTCCTCGGTGACGCTCGGCGGCGCGACTGCTTGGGGTCGGTGCACCTCCCCCGCGGGCAGCCGCTTGTTCCACGGCGAGTACTCGGTGGCCCGGGGCGGCGTCAGCCTGTCGTCGATGATCCTCCGGGCGATCTTGTCCCCGACGGCCTCGGCGCTCGCCAGCGGCGTCGTGGCGCTGGGCGCAGCCGTCGTCGTCTCCTCGGCACTCGTCAACCCGAGCAACGCCAGCAGCGTCAGCGCGCGGACTCCCCACATCTTGAATTTACTTTGATTTTTTTTTTTTTTTTGTTTGTTTAATTTATTCCGGCGCGAGGTGTTACTTTACTTTTGAAGTTGAAGTGTTCTTTTTTTAAATAGATTTCGGGTTGTTGATCTTCGCGATCTCGCGAGATCGGGTTTGTTCGCGTTGGGATGCCGGGCAGTGCTCCTTATTTTTCCCGGTGCAACGGCGCGACGAGTGTCGCGCAGGCCGAGGCTTTCGCGCTTTTTATACGCGCGACATCCGCGCGATGCTTCGACGCGCTCCTCGTTACGCCTGCACGCACGGCGGCTCGCCCGCACTTTTTTTTTAGTAAATTGCTATAGGATGTTTCGACAGTTTTCTATTTTATGGGTTTGCTCGTGGATTCAGGGGATTACGTGTTCGCGGTGTTTTTTTTTCTTTTTTCATGTCATAATAATCGTTCGCTGATGGCTCCCGTGACTCCCGCCGCATCGATCTTGAACTTTTAGGTTTGACGCCCGCTTTAGATAAGCCCGCTTTCAATAATGACTGGCTTTGTGGTTCTTTTTCTTGAAATTTGGATAAGTGATGTGGAATACTTTTATTTACGTTCGAACATCATTTTAAAAATGATAGTATAATTTTGATAAATAAGTGATGTGTAAATAATGTTTTTATTCAATTATGCTTTACCATTGATTTTTCACACTTGCATGAGGAATTGTAATGCGACAAAAATGTATATTTACATCGTCATATTAAACAGTGAAAAGGATTCACTTTCAAGACGCAGAAACTTCTTTTCCTGTATAATCTTTGATTTCACCTGGCTTTCTCATATATTATACTATTAAGTGTAAATTTTAATGTCGACACGCCATGAAACTTTATTTCGAAATAGTTGAAAATATGAAATAATCCGAGTCAATTACAGTGTATCTATTAGTAAACAAAAGAACTAACGAGGTTGCGCCTCTTTTCAATTGAAATAAAATAAAATGCCACAAAGTGTGAAACGTTACAGGTGTAACTGTAGTGTCGGTTAATTAGTGGCATTATTATTTAATTAGAATATTGCGAAGAGTTATTAAGGACAACTGAAATAAAATTTATGATTATAAATACCTAATACATAAATTCTTTCGGATACTTCAAAAGTATTTTCTGGTGCAAATTACTATGCGGAATGTAGTCTTGGGATAAAGTGATCACAATTATCATACAGAATTGTAAAAGTTACTCAGAAAAGTCGTAATTTTTCTAATGTCTGTGCAATGCAATTTTTACCATGTTGTCAGTAATTTGAACTAAACAGGTCACTTGATCCCACGATTACTGAGTACATAGTAATTTTTGCAAAAAAGTATTATAAAAAAATTATCTTCGTATATTTAATTAAATTTAAAAAATTGATATTTTGATGGAATAATTTATAAAAATCAGCTGTTTGTATTATTCGTTGTACATTTTATTTCTTTCGAAATTTACAATTATTTTTAATTACTACTTTCTAAAATGAGTTATAATAAATTAATTGATATTAGTAAGATTGGTTGTAGAAAGTGTAACGTTACACCACAATCACATGGTCATGTGTACCTTACATTTGTTTAAAAACTTAAAAAAAATCCAAATTTAAAAGGTGCTGTGAAAAATATAAACCTACTGAATAATCAAAATAATAAGATACACCATATCAAGCATAAGTAAGATTCAGGAAGTGAAGACGAGATAAGATAATTCCTTATTACAATAAATCCAAATTCTTTATATAATAAGTACTTAAAGATAAAACGATTTATTTTTAAAATTAAAATAATCTCCATTTCTATTTTTATGTAATAATATTTTTATGCGACAGATAATCTTATCTGACGTTAAAAGGCCTTAAATTTTAATCGTCAATAACGCATTTAAAAACAACCAACATTACCACTAACATAAAAAGCTCATTTTTTAAAATTCACCGAGTATTTACAGCAAAAATCATTTTATCCGAATTATGAAATCGACACCGAGCATCTCGCCAAGTAGAAAAAAAGCAAGTGAAACTTAATCGATGACTAACGCGAGCCTCGCCGAAGAAAGCGAACAAACATCAATTTGCATAACTCGGCGTCTCGAAAAACGAGAGCGAGCCAGTGTCTGCTCGGCCGGCGGCGCGACGATAACGATCCGCGCGCGCGCGCAAGTGAGTCCGGCGCGCTCGTTGCACAAAAACGACGCGTCGCGACAATTTGTTCCGCCGCGGCTTTACGCCGTTTCGACACGTCCACGAGGAAGGGCCGAGAGGCGGCGTCGCCGGCGCGGATCCCCATTGTCTCCGGGCGGCCTCGGATAATGAAACGGCGCCGGGGACTTCGGCGATGGGCCCGCGGGAGATTACGCGCCGAGGAGGTGAGAGCGCGCGCGATTTTCTAGGATTATTTCTTTCTCCGTTTTTTTTTTTTACTCTCTTTAAGTATAATGACGAGGCGGCGCTTTACTTCCTCCTTTGCGCTCGGCGGACTTTATTGTGGACGCTGGGATTGAAAGGACGTTACAATAGATGCGCGCAGACTGCTAAGGTTCCCTATTACGAGTTCTTAGTCGCCGGGTCTTAACGAACTTTATTTGTGGGTTCTTTTCTTTATAAGATGGACTTTTTTAAAACATCGTTATTGCCATTATTAGTGCAAATTAATAAAAAATGTATTGTTTTAGTTTTATAATGATTTAATTTTAATATACTATTGAAATGCTCTGCTTTATTTTTATTATAATTTATCACAATTTTTTGTGTAATATGATTGGTGGAAAGCGTTGCAAAAAAAACTATTATTTTCGTTTTAAAAAAACTATTATTTTCTACCTCAGAGATTGAAATTGAAAGTTTGTAAGAATTTAGGGAAAATGTATTTTTTGTAATAAAAACCGCGTTTAATATAGCAGAAATAAATCCTTTCGTTTACTAGCTAGCCAGTATCTTATCTAGAATTGATTATAAAAATCGTATCATTGAACAAATGTCAACACGTATACGTACTTGGGTTTCTCAGTCTTGCCTATGCGTCAAGTCAATGCAGAGAGTAAATTTAACAGTGAATCTATAAAAGCGGCGTAAAGTATTGAATTAAAATTAAAATTTTTAAGTTTTTATTGTTTACATATAGGAAATGGTGAGTTAATAAATATTTGTGTCTTAAGCTTTCCTTTTTTTGGTATAAGCATACTATAATTGGAATTTAAATAAATTAATTTTGAATTTTCTAATGCAATTATAATTTTTAAAATTAAGGATTTGTCGAAATCCAATTAGGCTGTTCAATTTCAATGTTGTTTCTCGATGATTTGTGTCAATGTGTATTTTGTCGCGTTATCGCCTCTAGAATAATTCATATATCAACAATTTGTTCTAATTTAGTTAGAATTTAGTCTCTTCAGTATCTGATAGATAGTTTTTCGATGAAAACTAAATGAATTTTCCGAAAAAAACGAAAAATATCCACCAAGAATTAAATTTGCTCGCATCAAAGCACAGCCCTATTCGTTCACTAAAACCTGCATCGTCCGCCGATTAAACATTTCAAAAATCCCGCTCGCTCGAGGCCCGGGGAAAAAAAAAACCTGCTGAACACACTCGTACGTACACGAGCAACGTAATCCAGCCCGGCAAACAAACGGCAGCGTTGCGCATCCGATTCGTAGTGCAAACATTTTACGATTCCTCGCGTGAACACGCGGTCGAGTAAAAAAAAGAGGAAAAGAAAAAAAATTGCCGTGTCGCGCGGAAATTGGAAAAGTGCCGGCGAGGGGGAGCGCGTGCGTGCGCGCACGCGAACGGAAAAAAAAGAAGCCGGGGCGCGGGGGGGAACGAGGCGATTGAAGTGCGCCCGCGCGATACGAGATTGCGCCGCGAGCTTTTAAGCTCGGCCGTGTTAATACGCGAGCGCGCGCTTTCAGGGGGGGCGCGCGACAAAGAGCGACAAAGACTTTGTAAAGCGCCTGCTACTCGGATATCTCGTACACTTTTTTTTTAAAGAATCGTCACAAAGGGCGTGGTGTTATAAGGGCTTGTAGTTTTTTTTTTCTGTTTTGATATTTCTTTGAGGATTCGACGACGCGTCTTTTCGGTGGTGGATGAACTTTGGGGATTGCGTTTTTGGTTAATTTAAAAGATGAGGTGTGGGTTCTTCGAGGAATTAAAAAAACAGTGGTTTAATGGCCGCACGAAAATTGGGGTGAGGAAATCGATGTTTCTGCAGGTAATGATGATTCATGTTTTTTTTTACCCGCAGCGTTAGAAGTGACCTATTTACTGAACATATTAGCCCTGGTCCATCTTTCTTAATATTTTTATTTCACAGCTGGGTGGAAAGGTATAAATAATTAATTTTCTTAACAAGTGCAGTAAAAATGATTTATTCGAATAAATTCCTTTGTTACATCCGAAGACGCCCAACTGATTCTACTTAAAAGCTTCACCGCTAATGCACTTTAACGTTCGCCCGGGCGCTAGGTATCACCCTCGGACGGGCTTAACAAGGCGCTATCGCGAAGATCATATTTCACCCCTCGGAGAGATAAAAACTTTCCTCGCGCGCCGGTATGACTTATTCAATTAGCGTTTTCACTTACGCTTTCGAACTCGAAACTTCAATTCGAGTCGGTCGATTTTTTTTAGTCCGCACTTTTTCCCCGACGGCTACCGTTTACAAAAAAAGGCCATAACAACAAAAAAAAAAAAAAAAACTCGTAATGAGGTCAGGGGAAGTCGGCCGAAATTACGGCCTTGAAGTGGTCACTTTGGATTTATTATTGAAACCGAAAGCGTGTACAGTTTACCGCTTAAGCGCCGCGTGCGGTATAAAGTTTTTTTTTCATCCCCCCCCCCCCGGCAATTCGACTGTTTTACGGGTGTCAGTCTTAAAGTTTCATTTCCTGACCCTAAATAAAATATGCCGATCGTTTTTCCCTATCAGAGGAGAGCTCGTCGCGCGCTCGTGCATGTCACGAATTTCTCGCTAGCCGGCCTCAATAATTGAAGAAACTTTTGTTACGGAATTTCCTTACCCTCGCTTTTATTAAGCAAATAAGTTTGTGAATTTTTCAAACTGATATTATTTTAAACGATTCGATGAATTTTTCAGCGGTAGGCCGCGACTCTGTCGTAAATTGGACATTGGATTCGTGTAGAAAACTAAGCAAACGGTTAGTTTTCTTTCTTTTTATTGCCAAGCAGTGCGATAAGAAAGAAAAAGTCAAATAAAACAATTGTTTTTTTTTAATGTTTTTACTGAGAAAATTTTTGGTAAAATAAAGAAAACATAACGTAATAGTAATACTTAACATCCCACATAACATGAAATATTCCAATGTACTATTACTGAAATATTGCTATGTCCGCCTAATTAACGTTATAGTAATATTTCTGAAATATTACATGAAATATTTCAAAGTAATATTTCAGAAATATTGCTTTCATGTAAATTAGGCGGACATAGCAATATTTCAGTAATATTACATTGGAATATTTAATACTGTATGGAATATTACAGAAATATTACAGAAATATTCCATGCTATGTGGGATTATTGTTATTTTTATGAGAATCATCGTAAAAAAGTATTCTATTGTAAATTGTATGAAAAATTTCTCCGAGTTTACTATAAAAATTTTATCAATTCTAATAAACTTCATAAAAAAATACGATTACTTTCATGTGCAACATTTTCCCCCGCGCACTTACGCATCACAATGCATAAAACAAAATTACAAAGATGAAGAAGAAAAAACGAAATTTGGACCATATATCACAATGCATAAAACAAAATTACAAAGATGAAGAAGAAAAAACGAAATTTGGACCATTGCAACGAAAAGACCAACCCACATTACGTAGATCGCCGGCAGCGAGTGTAACATCAAGGTAAATCGGAGCGCATAAAAATCAGTGCGTCCTGCCAGAATAACACGAATATACCGGAGGGGCCGCCCCAGCAACAATTCCTCCGTAGCCCCGGAAAAATATTTGTTTCATCCGGAGCACACGGGAATCGATACACACGTCGCAGGCCTCGGGAAATATTCAGCAGGGCGCTCGCCACCTGCGGAATCCCAATTCGTCGATCGCTCCCCCAACGCGCGAAAGCACCTCGCATCCGACGTAAGCATCCGGCTGAGGATACGCACTTTCGCCTCGTCCCCGGGCGAGGTGATAACGAGCCTCGTCCGGCCGAAATTTCCTCCCGATTAGCCCCTCCGGATTAGTCCCTCCGCACGACGTGGCCGCGCGCGTACGTAACAGCGGAGGGGCCGCGAAAAAAAGTGAGAGGCGAAACGCCGCGCGGCAATTTGTTCCGCTCGGACGTCGCCCTTTTGTCTGGAAATGGGATCTCGAGCGCGCAGTCGCGCAATCTCGCGATTGCGAGAGCGCGCCGAGTGCGTTAAAGTAAAAAAGAGGCGCGCACGCGAGCCGCGTTTTTCTCGCGAGGGGGGCGAGAGAGTCTAGAGTGGCCCGGAGAGGAAAAAAGGCGCCGGGAGCGGGAAGAGAAATGCGTCGGATGGAAAGGAGACGATGGGACGGGAAGGAGAGAATGAAAGAAAGAAAGGCGGGGAGAAGAATGAACGGGTTTTTTGAAAACGGCGGAAGAGCGTGGGAGGGGGTAGAGGAGGACCGACGGAATTATTTGCTGTTTTTTTGCGCGCGGTTTGCAGTTTTTTAGGGTGCGGCGATGCACCTGACTCTAAGCGTCTTTTAGGAGAGACCTTTTATGTGCAATGGAGATTTTGCACAGGCTTTTTCTGGAAGTGCACCTTTGAGGTACTTAATTTTAAACGACAAGCAGCACATCTCGTTTTTTAATACAGTGAAGCTGTTGCATGTTGGAAAAAGTACTTTTTGTTAATGAGTACACTTTGTATATCTGGAGGAGAGTAACAACCAACAGATGCAGATCTTTTTTTATAAGCCGTGACTGTACATAATATAATTATAATTGAATTTTAGGCGCAGTTTCGTATCACATTTATGATATGTATACGTCACTCACAAAGTACGCCAAAGGCGATTATCAGTCCAAACTGCAATTACGGGAAACCAATCAAGCAAATTATCGGATATTCCTTATGGCAAAAACGCGCAATCAATTCCCACATGCCCATAATAATTAATTCCGACAAAACTTTTCAATATGAATAGATAGGGCCTGAAGCGCCAAGCAATTAAAACTCTTTTTTCATTTCGCAATTCCACGTTATAATTGAAAAGGAAACAAATATGTCATAACAAGATACAAAGATCCTCCGGTAGTATACACCAATCGAACGAGTAATTAATTAAAACGGGAGGATATGTGGAAGCACACAATTCATCAAAGCCCCATTTCATCGTGGAAATCAGTGAGTGGCAATATTCCCCGCTACGTGTAACTCGCCTGGCAGGTATACCCGCGCGCGAGCGGACCTCCCACTCGATCAAATACTCGGCCGCATACGTATCGCCCCCGTAATACCGGGCGATAAATAAATACGCGTTCTGCTCGATCGCGCACGGGCTAATTCCGCCGTCGCAGCTCTCGCGCGTGCCCGCTCCTCGCGCCTCATTAAACCGAGCTATGAAAACGTTACGTCCGAAAGTTTCCCGTCGGCCAATAATCCCCGCCTTGTGCAGCCCACCCCCCTCTAGAAACCCCCCCCAAAAAAAGGAACGAAATTCCACCCGGCGAACGGAGACAGCGTCGGGCGAAATTGGCGAAAGGGGGGGCGTCTCGCCGGGACGGGGTTGTCTGGATGGAGTGGAGCACGCGAGAGCGAAGGAAAAGAGCAAGGAGGCGAAAAGAAGAGGAACGGCTAGGGGGCGACACGGGGGGGGGGACGAGAGACACGAGAGAGGCGCAATCAATACGCATATCTGCACGCGCCCGCGCGCTCCGTTCGGACGCTGCGGGGCAGCTCTCTCTCGCGTCGGCCTGGCAACGGCGCATGCGCGGCCCGCCGACGGGAAATGCGTTACCCGCGCGACCAGCGAGAGCCACCCCTCTCGGCTCCGTTAAACCCGGCGCTCTCGGCTCAGATCTACCCGTGTCTGCGCCGAATTCTCTCGCCTTCGCCGCCGAGAGGATTCGCTCGTGTAAACGCGCGGATAGGGAAGTGGATGAGGCTCGCCGCGAAATGACGAGCTTCCGAGCGCTTTGCCCCAGTTTTTTAAAAGGGAGGCGCGCGCGCGCGCGCGGCTGACGCTAACGCCGTGTTTATGGATTTTCACCGCTCGGAGAATCCGAGCGGTGTAAAAGGGGGTGTCTTTTGCCGTGCGCGCTTCTTCCGCGAGCTCGGCACCCCCACGCGCGCGGATGCAGGCCGAATGTATTCGCGGCACGATTCTGTCGTTCGTAATGTTTTCGGGCTTTTGCGACTATATTTCTTCTCTTCCAAAATTTTACGTTATTTATGCTGTATGACGAGGAAAAGGGATTTTTTTTAGACGATGGTGCAACGTTGAAATATCAGCGTTGCTTTGCGATCGTTTATTCAAATGCTAGAATTATATTTAGAGCCAGTAATTTTTCATGAAAATTATAAAATTTCATTTTGCCTTGCACTTTCAGAGTGATAGATAACTATAAAAAAATATTTGTAAATGCAAAAATTCACTCTAATGCATATGCTCGAGTATTGAATAATAAGTCAATTAAATTTAAATTTAATGTAAATTTATGAATGAATAAGAAAGCTTAAATAAGCCTATTAAATCTTATTATAAAATTAAAAAAGAAATAAATTACAATTCATTAAATTAAAAGATTTCATTGATTAATTGTTTTCGGAAAAGAAAATGAAATTGCGTTTCGCACATTTTTTATTCATGCCCATTTACCCTAAAACAGTAACAAGATTTTCTTGCTTTCTCCTTTATAAATGTTCCTTAAATTCCTGAAAAATTGAAAAGTAAGGAACCGATTTGCCGATTACAAGTTCGATTTTTCGCAAAGTCTCCTCTCGGTGAATTCAAAAATACACGCCGTCGAGCCGCGGGCTGGACCGTTCAAACACGGCGAGAAATTCTCGAGCCCGGCCGTGCAAACAGCGAACGGAGAGGAGAAAGAAGTCGAGAAAACGAGCTCCGCGGCAAAAAGAGAAATGGAAATCCGCTCGGAGCCCTACATAGGATTCCGCGAGTCGATCGTCGCCCAGTCCACGTGCATACGTACTCGCGCGGACGGTCAAAGTGGCCGTCGACTCGATTAGGAGCACAGGTGGCACGGCGCGGCGTTTCGCGCGATCGAACCGTACGGCGCACAGTCGGGGAGGCGCCCAGAGGGGGGTGCGTGTGCGCGCAATTGCATCATCCGCGCGGGTGGAAGTACGTGTTGCAAGGCGCGCGCGCACACACACACGGACTAGACGGCGCGCACGTGCGCCGGGGGGAGGAACGGCGAGCATTCCTCGCCGAGTCGAAGCGACCGTATAGTATACAGTGGTATCGGCGGTATGCGTGCGCTCACGTACGGCTCGGCCGCGAACCACTATGCGTCTTCGCCGTATTCTGCGAGCCCGTGTACGAATCGCCCGGAATTCCGATTACCGCGACTTCCGAGCGCTTTGCGGCGGATGCTTTTGGTTTTCCGAATTGGTCACTTGCAGGGAGCTTGCAGTACGTTTGATTTCGGCTTTAGTTCATGCAGTGGGAGTAATCTGGATTTATTGGAAATTTATGCGTTTAGTGAATTTAGAGTAGGAAGTAAAGGTATTTATAATTGGCGAATGTTAAAATCTTGATAATTAAAAGTAGTATAAAGATAAAAACTATATTAAAGATTCACGATTTATAAATACGTACATACTGAAAAGTAAATGACATTAAAAATTTATTTTACATACGTCAAGTGTTCATTTGGCAGTATCATGCATTATATTACAATCTCACAATCAACCGTAAACGAAACAAGTATTTGTTTTGCACTCAATAAAAATATATAATTAATTAGTTATTAAATAACTTAATATTAAATTTCCCGAACTATTCTTTCACATACTAATGAAGCATATTAGTTCTTACATTAGCAGAAAAATTATTTTAATGAATGTTTTTAATAAAAACTTTGTCCCAATAAATTAGTCGCTAATTAATCAAATTCATTTGTTTTACAATTTGTCGCGGTAAATATATATCCTGCAATTTTGAAAGCCAATATTTCTTACGGGAGTCGGTATTGACTGGAGGAATCCAATAATGACATTAATAAAACAGCAATAGATTTCCGTTGGATATCCAATTAATCCCTACAGCATTTTTGCACCCGCTCATTATAGGAATAATTTAAAAGCAATAAATTATCAGACTATCCAATATCGAATAAAGAAGATTAATGTGCTGTACATATCATTGAGTAAATAATACATCTGCTGAAATACAAAAAAAAATAAGCAAACTTAACAGTAAATAATAGAATAGAATTTATTGCAAATAAGAATTTACAAAGTGTAAAAAATATATACAATTTTAAAATACATATTTAA
>JAXIUT010028731.1:0-15556 GCA_035586675.1 Eurytoma californica | reverse complement strand
CGCGACGTTCTCTTGTCTTCACTCGCGTGCACTCACTCGTTTTAGAGTATTCTTCGTCAGTTGATCGCCCGATGCGGTAACATTATGTAACACTAACTATGTACTAGCGGTAACATGTAACACTATATAGACTTTTGTTGTTACCCCTCCCCCCCCCCCGTGTATAGCGTTACGTGGTTTATGGACGTCCCCTAAGGAACTTATCGAACGAGCATGCGATTCCGCGATGCCGAGAGTAGAAAATCGTGATCTTCGCTACCTTGCTTACTGATAGACTGAGGAAATCGCACAGATTAGGAAAGACTGTCTGAAACTCAGAAAAAGGGCTCAACGTAGGCGAGCCAGATCAGAAGGTGCTGCATTCTCTCACGAATATAAAGCAGTCCAAACGAATCTCCGCAATGCTATCAAAGCCGGCAAACATCGCTGCTGGCAGCAGGTGGGCGAAGAGGTAAACAGGGATCCGTGGGACACGGGATATAAGATCGTTACCCGCAGAATGGGCTCGATGAAACCAGCAGGAAACTTAGATGCTGAAAGGATGGACAAGGTCATAGATAGACTATCCCAACGCATCCGCCAAAGGAAAAAGTCCATCACCCAGTAATTCGACAAGACGAGACCCCCGTCTTTAAAAAAACTGAGCTCACAAATGCCGTCAGATAGCTGAAAAGCGAAAAAGCTCCAGGAGTGACTACGGATACCCGTAGAATCACTCAAGGCAATAGCAAGTAAACGACCCACGATACTCCTTGACTTGTACAACACCTGTCTATTGAAAGGAGGTTTCAGTAAGCGATGAAAAAGGGCGAGATTAACTGTATTGTCAAAAAATATGGGTGATGCAAATTCAGCGGCTGCATACAGACCTCTTAGTCTTCTAAACACAACAGGAAAATTAATGGAGGCCCTTCTAAAACCCAGAATACTTAGGGTCATCCGAGAAGTGGGCGAATTTTCGGATAGACAGTATGGCTTTAGTAAGAACCGATCGATGATTGGAGAAATTTTTGAAGTATCATCGTCGGTAGACAAGGCCCAGGAGCCCTGTCATGCAGCTAGACCGATCGTCCTGCTGGTAACGCTCGATGTTAAAAACGCATTTAACTCAGCAACGTGAGAAGATATCCGGAGGGCTTTAAGAAGTATCAATATTTCTGAGTATTTAGACGTCATCATAGATGACTACCTAGATGAACGCGAGCTCTTGTATGAGACGGAAGAGGGCTGGAAAAGAAGGCCCATAATAGCCGGAGTCGCAAAGGGCTCCATCCTTGGACCAAATTTTTGGAACGATCAATTTCTTCGATTAGAAATACCCACTGGAGCCACGTTAGTTGGATATGCGGACGATAGAGCTGTGCTCATAACCACCAGTAATACGGACTTAGCCCAGCTGATACTTAACGAGGTCATATGCAGGGTGTTTAGATGGAAGACAAATCGAGGCCTTCAATTACCCTCGGTAAAACTGAGATAGTCGTACTGACCAGGAAAAGAGTGCCCACACTAATAGAAATTAATGTTCACTCTGAAAAGATTAAGACAAAACCGTCTGCGAAGTACCTAGGTCTCTCTCGATTCGAAATTGACATTCTGGGAATATCTGCAGGGTGTCGCAACCAAAGCAGCTGCAAGAGTCGCAGAGTTGAGCATATTGATGGCAAATGTGCGCGGTTAAAAGCCAATGGTAAGGAAATTACTGATGGCTACCACACACTATACTGTTATATGGTACGGAAGTGTGGGCCTCGGCTCTACAGAAAAATAAGTATCGAAGGTGCCTTGTGAAAGTGCAGCGCCCAGAGGCCCTCAGGATTGCGAGTATCTATAGGACGGTTTTTGCTCCGGCGGTCCTGGTGATCTCAGATGCCATTCTAATAGACCTGCTCCGAGGAAGGAAGGGCGAAAGCAACAGAAGAAGAACGCACTAGAATACTGCAGAAACGGCAACGCGCATGCATGGCATGGAAACATGCGGACTGCAGAGTGCAAGTACTGCGGTTACTATAAGGTGGACGTGGAACATACATTCTTTAATTGTAGACTTTGGGTCGAAACCTCGTTAGGCATGTTAACGCCTGAAAACATAGTGGATTGCATGTTGAAGAAAGAAGAATGGTGGATTGCAAGTTCTGCGCAGCAAGAACACCGATGGATGTTTAGAAGGATGAACTTACGGTCACGCGTGTGACTAAAGACATAAGACGGCAGGACTAAATCGACAAGGTATAAGATAAGGCGGCGCCCACCCTGAAGTAATGCGAAAGCGGTTCTGGGGTTAGCTTCATACCGCGGTTCACGGAAGGGGTTTTAGTGGGTAGTCTCGTGTTGAGGAATCTCAAACTCCAATAGTAGCAAATCTGTTGGGTTAGGGCGTAAAGAATTTCGCCCTTCGTGTAACAAAAAGAATGTGACAGCTGGAAACGTTTCATGTCGCGTCAATGTTCTGCGGAGCAACGCTGTAACAGAGACGGCCAACGGAGTCTCTCGATCGCGGGATCCTTCTCGTGCTGGGCGCAGTGCCCAAAAAGGGAACCTCGAAGCTCTAAGAATCGAGAGTGAAAAGTGAGTCAGAAATAATGGTATCTAAGTTAGCTACAGCCATTCTTACAAAATTACACTTACACAATATTTAACACACACACACTACGCTGACATGCGAACACACACTATTTATACACCAGCAGAGTCTCTACGCGATGTTTCCACGGGCCTCGTTGATTGGCTCTCGATCTCTTTGCCCTGGGTCGCAGAGGATACAGCGGAAAAACCAGCCCAGGCGAATCTGGGAAGGTCGGAGCGCTCGTAGGCTGCCGGCAGGCAGGGGCCCGAACCCTGCATTAACCAGCAGGAAGGCTGCCCTATTCGACAGTGTGTGTGTGTGTACATTATTATTCCCGCTCCCGTATCGAGGCCACTGCGGTCTACCAGGGAGTGGGACCTCCGAGAGTCTGTCGGCGGATGTACCGGTTCCTTAGCTGGATGTTTTCGGACCCACGTACACACGATTCTCATAACGTTAGTTACAGGAGGGAAGTAATCATGGAAAGTATAACCACAGATCAAGCAGTTGGAGCGCAACCTGCAACGGGTGTCCCACCCAACACCGAGTTACCCTTCTAGGGAAGAAGAGGAGCTAGTCAGGATGCCTTTCTCGAAGTCCCATACTCCCACGAGAATTTAATATTTATAGACTGTGCCGTAAATAATAATAAAGATTTTACAATAAAAACGTTAATAATAGCTAAAGCGCAGAATAAAGTATACGCTCGTTCGCGACATTAGCGCCACCTCACAGAAAGCAGACGGCGAAAGTACGTACTTTCGCCCAAGGGATAGAGAAAAGTAATGTTATTTTAAATTGTATCGGCTAATAGGATGGATGGAACTAGTTTCTACCGATGGACAGAAATACAAGGTCCCGGTCGAATTTACAGAAATTCTGACTGATATAGTCCGCCGCGTGAATTTCCCGGCAGAAATGTTGAATGGAAGACTCCTTGGAGCGGATACCTCCAGTACTGGAGAGTACGTCGAAGAACGCCAGGGAGGTAAAAGAATCACTAAGCAATACAAGGAGCATTGTAAGGAAATGGCCGTCGAACTTACGCTTCTTGGGTGAGGGAAGCCCGAATATTGAAGTTTTCCTGGTCGGAGTAGGAATTTGCTACACGAAAGCGAGCTTGAAAAATTGCTGACCGAAATGGCAGCCACATGGTATAAAGCTGAAAGAAACAGGTAGGAATGCTGGACAGATTTTGCCATAGCAGCAAAATACCACTTTGAAATCCATAGCTGAGTTCAGCAGATCCGTCTAAAAGCACCTTCACAGACACGCATCCAAGTTCCGAATGAACCGGTGCAAGATTACGTATCCTACCTGGTTTCCATGATGCAGAAGCAGTGGCCAGTGCCGAACGTCCAGGCGCAGATGGATCATTTATATATTTTTCTTTTTATTTTTCTCAATCGCACTAAAATTATTCGTCAAATAAAAATCAAGACCGAACATTCTAGATTTATTTCTCGCGTCTTGAAGCAACGAAAAGCTTCAAGGCCAGAGAAATATCAGATTGCACGTCGCGCGTGTAGGAATGTAGGGGAGGAAAACGCTGGGCCAGCAGCTCCTTAGTGCAAGCAGCGTCACTTTCCTTCAACTTCCCCGTTGGAGAGAGAGAGAAAGAGAGAGACGAGAAGAAGGAAGTTTGCGGGGGGCGGTAAGCTTGGCGTCCTTACTTCCTCACTCACCGTTCGGAAGTTCAGTTAAGTGGACGTGCGCTAGACCGCTCCATTTTGCCTTTTTTGATCTCTCCGAATTTTAGTTTTCTACTTCGTTTATTTTGTATACCGTCAGTCAAGGTTCCCGTTTTTTTGAGTTTCCGTTAATTCCATAAAAGTTCCGCGCCGTGCTTTCGCGTCGCGCACACGAATTCCGGACACCTGTTGTTCCAGGATCTCGCTCCAACCTCGCCAAGTTGCACATCGTCCTTGGGAGTCTCGCAGGAAATCAAAAAGGTAAATTTTAAGTTATTAAAATAATTATTTTACTATATATATGTACAAGCGTTTATACTCGGTTAGAGTCTAGGGTTTAGTTCGTCACCTCATTTATACCAAGCTTCGAATCGTTTCCCTTTGTAAACGGCAGTGCGTGTTAAGCCGTTCTCCGAGGTACCCAGAATTTTCCATTTTTCTTTTTTTTTTAATTTAATTTTCCTCTTTTGTTATATAGTAATAAACTTTATTTCAATTGGTTTTTCTTTGTCCGGATTTAAAATTACAATTTTTTTTCCCCTTTTTGCTTTTCTAGCTAGTTAACCCAAATACGAAAAAGTTAATAAATAAAATAAAATAAAATAGTCGTTTAAATAAATAACGTGGTATCCCGAAGCAAAAGTGAAGATAACCGATTTTTCTGGGTATTCGATCGCTAGCATGCCCCGCCGTGCAAGCACGCTCGGCGTTTTGTGCGAAGGCTTCCTCCCCTCTTGTGTTCAACGAGACAGAGAAAGCGAGAAGAGTGTACCGTTTATCCCTTCATTTCCCAAACCAGTCATATCCTCCTCCCCGTTGTTTCTCCCTCTTGCAACAGAATATATAATATATACAGACTATAATTTTTCCCGGTACTCGAAGCACTAGGAGCCGTTGTTATTCCCTCTCTCTCTCTCTCTCTCCCCCTCTCTCTCTCTCTCTCGTGCGTCACCCACGCGCGCCGGAGCACGCCGACGGCCCACGCTTGGCCGCAACATCAGGTTACGCTAGAGCGTCAGACTAAGGGTCCTAGACCAGTAAAATAGGGAAATAGGAAAACAGCGTTTTACCCGTTTATTTTTATTTTACCTATAATACAGAAACTAGTTAAATTACAACAAATTTAGGTTTTCTTATTTTAATTTGTTTTCACACTTCATTCACAAATTTTAGATTTACAATTAGCGTAGAGTAGATTGTTCCTGTTTCCTTTAGGAAAATACTTTACACAGCAATTCTGTAAAAATTAGAGTTGAAGCGAGTCCAAAAACTCCTGGACTAAACTATAATTAAGAACTACCGAATCGAGGCCAAAAAGCTTGTGAGAGTGCACGAGTGAACATTGGGTCCTTCGACTTGGTGTGAGTACACCCAGGGTTGCAAAATCTATTCCACATAGTTTTCCTCACTCCAAAGAACTCCCAGTCCAAGTCCGAAAACCACCCAACAGTTTCTGTTACTCCTAACACTAACCAACAATATTTCTAACATACTCGTCCCAACGTTTCACACTGTAACAAATACACCACACACACACTAAGGACTTCTTGGTGGTTCAAGAAATCATCTACTCGTACTCCAGCGATCTCCAGGAGTAATCTGAGTGCAACTCGCACTCCTTGTCCCAACTCATTTCTAGCCATAACAACCATCCAGGCGAGTACTACCAGCACGTTTGACGCCCAGTCTGACGTAGGACATCTATGCAGATGTGCAAAGCCTCCTAGAATTATCTCCAATTAAGGGAGGTCACTTGAAGATACAGCACAGAACAGCAGCTTCCATATGTCCTCCAGCAACTCCAAGACTGATAGCAAATGCTCGCTATCACAGGTTTGTTATAACTGACCGTTTATATAAGGTTGACCATGCATCTCTTTTGGACTGGTTCGTGATTTTTTACCGTCTAACCTTTTCGACATGCTTTCGAATGTAGCACAGAGTAACGACGGTTTTGAAATCGATGATACTCTCAGAATAAATGTTAACATTGTCTCGGTAGCGGCCGTAGAAGGCATGTAGCACTTATGAGCGAATTAGTGTTCAAGAGATCGATACTTAATATCAAAAATAGCGATAATTTGTGTTTGCCACGATGCCTTGTCACAGCACATATGTACGCTGTATGCAGGCAGGTACGCACTGGCTTCTTACACAAAAATGAAATAAAATAAGGAATAAGACCGCTCAATTATTGTCAAAAAATAAGGAATAGTTTAGGTAGATACCAAATCGAGCAAACGTTGAAAATTGTCGAGGCTGCCAAAGTCACAGTACCCGATACAGGTTGCGATATCGAAGAGATCAAACACTCGTTTCAAAATTTTGCTCGCAGATATAAACCGTTATTGGATGGTTTGCGCTTCGTTCACGATGTTGGTAATGTCGTGAGGTAAACATTGAATATTATGTATTACGAAACCTCAAGGCACTACCCACCTATTTTAAATTTAGTTGCAGCTTCAGGTAGTAAAGTGTACTGCATACCGTGTAATAAAACAATTAGAGATGAAAAAAATCACAAGTGTACCCAAAAGTGTCAAAAATGTATACAAAAACTACCTTGCGTTGCAAATGAGCATAAAACTAAATGCACGGTATGCAGTAGAGAATTTTATGGACCGTTTTGTTTCGAAAAACATAAAAAGCCTAAATCATTCGGCAAATCCTGGTATGTGTGCGAGGGTAGAAGAATTTGCAGTACTTGTTGCAAGTCTGTACGAGTTCGTGAAAAAAATGTGCTCGATTGTAATATAATTTTTTGTAAAGTATGTAATGCCAGGTGTTATATAGACCACCAGTGTTACATGCACCCCGTAGTCTATCAAAATACCTAAATAAAAATAAAAATGTATTATATCTTTTTTATGATTTTGAAACACAACAATAAGACAAACAACTAGCAGCCACCACTGAATCGGGATGCCTTTTTCGGTGGTCGTACGCGTAATACGGTTAAAATTTATGATGCGAAGGACGGTGAAAAAATAAAGTACGTGGATGCGTGCTCATTATATCCATATATTTGTAAGTACGGACTTTATTCGATAGGTCATCCGATCCTCTACGTGGGTGAGGAAGAGTGTCGTGTTCTCGTAGGTCGCACTAATGACTTAAGTCGCTTAGAAGGTCTTATTAAGTGTGAGGTATTACCGCCTAGAAATTTATTTCATGCTGTATTACCAGTAAAAATTCACGACAAACTTTTGTTTTCTCTGTGCCGCCCATGTGCCGAATCAATGTAACACCCAGAATGCGATCACGAAGATCCAGATTATCGTGTTTTCGACACAGCCACGAGGCAAAGTGGGCTCTTTCATATGTACATTGATAACTTTTTTTCCGAAAAAACTTATGCGTCGGGTTATCCACCAGAGTGCACAAACGGTGAGAGTATAATTGCAAATTACATTGAGGAATTTGAGCGGCACGGCGGGATAAAATTGGATACCGACCGTATAAATTTTAACGTGGGTCTAAGATTAGTGGGGAAACTTTGTTTAAATTCGTTGTGGGGTAAATTCATGCAAAGAGAAAATATGGCTAAAACCGAGGTTTTGGATGGTCCTCAGAACCTGTTTGACCGATTTTACCGATCGATCGAACGATGTTGTGGCGGCTTATATCACAGCGCTTGCTCGACTAAAATTGTTTTCCGAATTGTTACCGCTGAGTGAACGCGTACTCTACTACGACACTGATTCAATCGTTTATATAAATAGAGAGGGCGCTAAAGAGTATGAACCAAATATTGGACCTTTCTTAGGCGATCTCAGCGATGAATAGAGCGGTTACTGTATTGGTACAACCATCACATCCTTTGTCTGTGGTGGACCAAAATTTTACGCCTATAATAATTCGTTTCAATTCGTCGGCGAGGGAAAAAATAAATTTTGATTCGATTTGGTAACTCACGAGTGGTGAGATACCCCCATAATTTGCCAGTTATGATGTTATAAGACGGCCGAAATTTCATGACGTCGTAAACCGACCGGAATGTATGGTATGCGAACCTGTACACGCGAAAAGAAGATTTGTAAGCAATGAAAAAAATTATCCATATGGATATAAATCTTTAAATAAATTGTTTTATAATAAATTTGCTGACTTTTCAATTACATACTTACCGTTTTCTCAATTCCATCATCCTCGCGCATACGAGAAAGGCAAACTCAGGGTTTCACGATGCTCCCGAAGGGGAAGCGGTATCATATTCGCGCATGCGCAGCATGCGCCTCTCGGAGATCAACACGCCGACATCAGCGGTTTTGCCGCTCGCTCCCACATAAGCCTCCCGGAGCAGGGGCATGAGTCGCCGCCGCTAATTCGAGATATATGATGTTGCGTATGTGCTAGTGGGTGGAAGTATATGGACACCAGGTGCAAACATCCGTGGACCTCGAGGATTTGCGACTCTACATTTTGTGCCAAAACAGTATTTGTGAAAAATTTTTTGAAACATTTGGAGTGTATGAGCGATACGAAATCTGATCGTATTCTTTTTTAGTGTACCAAATGGTAACCCTCGTACAGAGAATTTGGTTGTGACATTGAATTTCACGAGGGTTTACCAAAGAGCAATCCCTATACACACGATCCGAGACCGAAACTCTTATCTGCGGTCGGTAACCTCTTCATCACTGGTAGGCCACCATAACAATTTGAGCGTCATCTTTATCTCTTTCATCGAGGTCAGCGTGAAATATCACTAAACTCAAATTACATAGTAATATTCAAGAATCCACGGGAGCGAGTGCAAGTGCAATACCTGGCTCGACAAATATACGCCAAGGATACGCGCTTCTTTCAAGAGGTCTATCTAGAAGCCACTTCTGTACCGCATGGATACTCGCTCGATCGAACTGCCAGTCCTACGCTTGTAATGGATTGTAACGCACGTTGTAATCCGCTAATTGCGCAAAAATATTTCAATATTTTCAGGGTTTTGTGTGTATTGGACGTAGCGCAACGCACGGTACTCTTGCGTAAAGCAGACTCGCGACTCGCCGCGTATCTGTGCAAATGCGCGCTAAACATGTTGCGAGGAAACATATCTCTCAGAGGTCAGAAGATCAAGAGCAAACTACGCAAATACTCACCACTGCTGCGAAAACTAGTTAAATCTAAGGACCCGTCGGCGACAAAGAGGAAGCTGTTGGTACGGTCAAGTGATATAATATCATTAATTGTGAAACCTGTTTTATCGATATCGAATACGCCAGGAAAATGATTTTGGAGCCGCAAGAGAGTTTGCAGCAACGACGTGTCGATGACGCAGTTCCACCTACCGACCCCCCCCATTACTGCTACCACAACCGTGCAGACACCTGGTATAGCAATCTTGCGCCTAGGCGTGGAAATGAGTAAAATTTTAAATTCTTCGTTGGACGAGCGTGAAAAGTGTGCGAAGTATGAGCAAACGTTACAACGTTATCTAAGATTGCTCGAAGAGGAAAAAAGGCGAATTACACGCCATCTGTAATTAATTCGACAAACAAGTCAAGAAAATCAATAACTACAATATCTGATGTGGATGAAGAATCTGACAACCGAATTCTGGAGGCGGTGTCTATAACATTTCGTTCCACTGCTAGACACTTCGTTAGACGATTGCGGGAAACCGGATAACATTACTTGGGATAAACACGGAATAATCACACTAGATAGCGCATTGACAAATGCCAATAATATCGACTTAGTACGATACTATGAGGGCTAGAAAAAGACCACCACCACGAGGGTACAGTCAGTTTGCACACATTCTTCAACAGGCTGGTATACCCCGAGAGTTTTTGAGTAATGATCGACTTTGGCAATATATCACAAGAGGATCTGCTGTCACCCCGACCACCGTCAGTCAGGAGCGGGAAGTGGTATATCCAAGTATCTTTAAACTGTAACGTGGCGCTTTACGCCCGCTACTCACGTGCCTTCAAAAAGTCAAATTGGCAGCCAGGCGGAAAGTCCCTATACCTCGTGACCGTTTTTAGTTGCAACATTAGATTTTTCCGCGGAAGAACATTGATTTTACAGGCAAGAAAATTTTCCATGAAGGAATCAACATGACGCATCGCAGTAGTAAGGCAATATCCGGGTACCGATCACCGTCATCTCGGAGGCACGTCACTGAAATGGATAGTAAACCGAAAGCAAGTCAAGAGGTGCAACATCATCATCAACAAAAGATGAGTACTCTTTTCTTGCCTCAATCTTATCAAAGTTATTCTCCGTTGAATCAAGAGCCTACATGCTCTTGCTTATCAAATTTAAGGCAGTGCTCCGGTGTCAAACCACAACAGAGTTTTTCCGAGAATTCGTCGATCGGACTTGGCTTCGCATGTCAAAAATATCAGGAATGCAAACAGAGCGTTTACTCCTTCCAATTTGCAGGAACTCAGGCAAGGGGTACGAAGGCAAGAGGGCAGAGCCTGACCGATGACTGGTCCTCACAACGAACCTGATGACTGGCCCTCACGACGTGGCGATACAGCAGCAACCAATCAGCGTCGACGAGACGCCGATGAAATGACGAGCGTCGGTACCCCGGCGTTACCGAACGAGCGACGGCTCGAGGACTTTTCGACTGGCTGGCCTGCGGAGAGGACCTACCCAAGGACTGCCTAGACTGCCGCTGCGTCTTAATCTTCATGTCCATTTTTAATTAAATTGTAACGTGGTGGATCCACGATTCTTTGCTCGTTCGCCTACGCTCCAGGCCCGGTGGCCAGGCAATATCTCGTGATATACTTCAAAATGGCAGGACTAGACAGCCGGCCTTTATTCTAAAGGTAAGTGTTATTTTTCGCCTACGTTGTGGCATTTAGTTTTGCACCAGGGTGCTTTTGCCTCATCCTTTGATTTTTAGTTTCGCGTTTCTTAAAGGCAATTTTTGATCCATTTATTATGTGCGCAGCGTACATCTTCAATTTTATATTGTATAAAATCACCTTTCAATTTTTTATTAAACTTAGAGTCCCCGTGATTTACACGTTGGTGTAGTTAATTTGAATTTTATGATTGTTTGATATTATTGTAAGCCGATTTTGTGAGGCAGCGCGAGATAGTCGTTTGCAAATAAAGGCATTATTTTCTGCTTAAATTTATGTCACAAGAATCATTTACTTTACGTTGCGTGAATTTTTTCTGTCCGCAACCTGGTGACCGCAACCTGGTGATCGGTGGATGTAGCCCTTAGAATCACACGACTCTCCACTGAGTAGCCGGTGCGGAGTTTGTTATGGAGTTTGCTTAACGCTTGATTTGATAAAGCGCGAGAGGCACTGCTCGCGCGATAGTAAACTCATTTTTACAGTGCCTGGCGTCTGTTTCTTTGTCCGGCCGGAATACCGGATTTCATTCAAGTCCTCGCGACACTTCAATCCGCAAGTTCACTCTAAATGCTTACTTGTTTTTCATAATTGTGTTTAATTTGCCTTGGCACGGTGGCCCATCAGATTTCTTCCCACATCTTTTCGGACACCAAACGGCGGAAATTAACTCAAGATATCGAAGCGGAGGAAGAGGAGGAGGAGCCGATGGACGTGGAGGAGGGGGAGAGAATAGGAGAATCACAACGTCAGCACCAAATACCGTCTGGTCGACTCAAATGGATTCGCATAAAAGTGAATTGAGCATGAAGGAGGTGGCAAATGACAAAGGGGGTAATATTTTAGATAAACTGATTAACGTTACCCTTTAGAAATTCATTTGCCTAGCTATCAATTTCTGGGTCGAGAAATACACCTCGAAGAGCGTCTCCAGTATTGGGAGGATATAAATCCCTTCGTCAACGCCTGCTTCCAGCATGATATGGCCTATTCCAGTCATAATATTGGTAACCACGCAAATGTAGCCAGAAAATTGACTGATCATGCATTTTCGCGCATGCTATCTGAAACAGCGGATCGTGACGAGAAAATTGCATTGTATTGTATAACATTTTTCGTTCGATTAAATCGGCTTTAAAATTTCGGCGAAAGAGGAAGCGAAGGCCAGTAAGTAGAAGAAAGCCCAATAGACAGGACTCTTGAACATCTTTACTACGATCTCTCTGCACCATCTTCCTTTGCCGGCGGTAACCACCTTGTGCGAGCAGTTGCAAAGAGAAAGAATGAGTCTGCTGAGGTGGCGAAATGGTTACAGGATCAAGATGCATACCTTACACATACTAGTGAGGTATCATTTTCCATGTCGAAATTACAACGTTTTCAGGCCTTTCAAGGTGTGGGAGGCAGATTTGATTGATTTCCGATCGTTAAAATCTTATAATGACCAATAAAACTATATTCTCGTTGTCATTGACGTACTCTCAAAGTACGCCTGGACAGTGACTCTTTAAGACAAGAGTGGTAAAATGTCTAACTCTGTCTACGAAGATTTTTTCATGAATTAAATGGGTAGTGGCAGTGATGGTGGTGGTGGGAATGAATGCATTAGGATTGGTCGTGCTAGTATCGGTTACAACCAATCAGGAGCCGGAAAGGCAATTATTTTCAGGGCCTGTATCACCGCACTCTGTCACACGTTCAGAGACGTGCTCTACCCGTAGTGAAACGCGGAGCAAAAGCTGTTGGTAAGGAAGCTTTAGATACTGGTCTCAATATTATAGACGATGTCGTGAACAAATATATACCAATCAAGGAAAGACTACAATAGCGCATTCACGAGGGTGAGGAGAATATCAAGCGGAAAGCTGACAAGGCATACAAGTGGATGGAGAGATCTGGTGGGAATAAACAGAAACGCAAGTCACAGAATCAGCATTTGAGCGTCACACCTGGTACAGGTAATACTACTCTTAAAAAAAGAACAAAGACTGTGAACAAGAATTAGAAGAAAGCCTCTAGTCAGGTAAGAGATATTTTTGCAGCACACTCAATCTTGCCAGTCAATCAAATCAGAATTATCTCTCTTTGAGTTACCTTCTACCCAGATTGCAATCGAGGGTTCTCATTGGGTAGAGCATAAATCAATATCTTCGGTGTCGGACCAATCGCCGATTTAATTTACAGTACCTGGCATTACCGAATACCTGGACTGTGTGAGTATATCTAGACTATGTGAGAAATAGAATGAGATAAAGATAGAGCGGGGTAGAGAGAGATGGGGAGATAGAAATAAATCGGAATATGAAGAGATAGGGCGATAGAGAGTTAGAGAAATAGGGAGCTGGAAATAGAGTGAGATAGAGATAGAAATGGATAGAGAGTTAGAGAATAATATCGGTTCTCACGTTATCGGTTATCGCGTTATGACTTATCGCGTTATCGGATATCGTGTTCTCGGTTATCGTGTTACCTGTTATCCTATTATCGGTTATCGTGTTAACTGTTATATTATCGGTTACGGCGTTGTCAGTTATCGTGTTGTACTGTTATCGTATTATCTTGATATCGTCATTGTCAATTGTCATTGGCTGCCGCCAGGCGCGCGCGGTACCTCGAACCAATGATAGAGCTGGTGCATAAAAAATGGTGCCATAATGTCAATTCGCAAAAATTCGAAGGGTGTTCTCGTAGACGATGTTCAGGAGCACCCTCAGGACGACGGGAGATCGTCGATCGGGAGACCCACCCTTGAGCACTGTCCACACAAAAAAATTGGAAGGGTGTTCCCGTAAACGATGTCCAGGTACCGAGGAATATCCTCAGGACGACGGGAGATCCAACCGGGACAATGATTTTGCCCTGGGCCAATTTGGCCCCAGGACCCATTAATATACTTATACAGAAGTATATATTAGGAAAAGAAGTCATGAATGAAGAGGCGGAAAAAGAAAAAAAAACCTAGAAGAATATGTACTTTAATTTAGTAGATTGTGAACAAATAAAAATTCTATCTATCTATTGATTTTATCTATCTACTTTGTACAGAGATAAAATTTATTATCCAAAACATTAATTAAAAAATGCTTAACGTTTAATTTTAAAAATCCTATTACTGTCCGAGCGTAAGCGAGGGGGGTACGATGCTAGTTTTAAAATATAAGAAACAAATTTAAGTATTTTAATTTAAAAAAGAGTAAAATATAATGCAGAATGTTTTACTATTTCTCGTAGAAAATATTTAAATATGGTAATTTACATTTGAAAATAATAATTATTGATAGGCTTTTTGTACAAGATGTTGGCAATTTTGTAAATGTTAAAAGCAATATTTAAAATCTCGCTAACAAAATTTACTATTTTCAAAGCAAAAATCCCCACGAGTCAAGACTCTCACTCTGTTCCCAGGCGAAAATAGTAATTTTTATTAAGATATTTCTCTCCGTGTATTTATTACAATGACGTGTAATCCAAAATGGAAAGAAAATTCTGAAAACATAGATGAAAATAAAGAGGTAATAATTCGACCAGATATTGTAGCAAGAGTAT
The DNA here is from genome assembly GCA_035586675.1 of Eurytoma californica. Lineage (NCBI taxonomy): Eukaryota > Metazoa > Arthropoda > Insecta > Hymenoptera > Eurytomidae > Eurytoma > Eurytoma californica. Next base: position 926 of record JAXIUT010028731.1, on the reverse strand, counting down.
TTCGCCAAAAACTAAAATAATTAAAAAAAGAAATTTTGAAAAAAAAAATTTTGGAAAATGTTTAGCGTACATTTATGTCACTGAATTTCAAAAAAGAGATTGCCACGTGCAACGTCCCGAGCATCCCCGGCGTCTCAAAATTTTTCATCCTAGAGTGCACGTGCCGAGTTTTTTACGTCCCGAGCGGTAAAGATGTAACTTTCAACGCAAGACTTAATTGGGAAATGGAGAGCAGCTATTTACCCGCAATGCGGGTACTACGCGAGGCTTCGATTTGCACTTTCCATTCAGCATACGGTATGATGTTGATAACTTACTCTTGCTGAAACTCTCATATGGAATCCGGCGCGGTAGCCCGATCGTCGACCGTTCCTCTCTGCTGGGCTGCGTGGCTGGTTTCGGCGGCTGCTTGGATTGCAGGGCGCGGCAAGCAAAAGGATATCGGCGGCGTTTGGGTGAAGGGACGAGGGTATTTGGATAAGGATAACGCTCGCACAAAAAACAAATGTTTGAAGAGAACACCCTCTATTTCACTATTTCAAAGTTTCCACTCAACACAGACGGCGGCGGGCCAAGCCAACGCGATTATGTAAACGTATTAAACGCTGAAGACCTCGGCGGAACGCACGGGCGTTGGCCAATATCGCGATCGGCAGCACTGCCGAAAACTGATAATGAATTTAAATGTTGGCTTTTAAATGTAGGAAATGGTAATTTTTCAACAAAATACGAAAGAGACAATGAATTAATAAAAATTCCAAAACAATTTATTTCAAATAGTAATATAATAGAAGAAACCACTGCCAATAGATTGGCACGTAGCTTCCTCCAACTTAATTTTAGATTTCTTTTTTTTTATTTAATAATAATCTTTTTCATTTAAATTTCTTTGTATTTATTTCTAATGAGAAAATGACAATATAGTC
>JAXIUT010028720.1:0-15559 GCA_035586675.1 Eurytoma californica | reverse complement strand
GAACAGGAAATTTTTCCTCTGCTGGGTTACTTTTGTAACGTGATTTTTATGTGCAATATTTTTGTAAATTATTGTATTTCTACTCTGGTTTAATAAATAAATAAATAAATAAATAAATAAATACCGAATTGCCATCTTAAATAGTCATTTTTAATTTACCTTTGTGATATTACTTTTTCTACATAAAAATTTAACTGCGATATCATCTGAGTGCAATATTTTTATCCTATATTGTAAGTTAAAACAACTAGACTTTTATAAATTCAATTATTTTTATATTATACCTATACAGCTGGAAATATATTTTTATGACATGTTTTAAACATTTGTAAACATTGAAATCAACAATAAACGACTATTCTATTCAATGTTATCGTTTTTTTTAAAGAAAGGACTGTCGTGCATTATGTGATTTTGTAATTTCAATCTTTTCCACCAATTCGCGATTTATTAAATGCACGATTCTGTGCAAGTCGCGTATTAACAGATTAATAAGGTATATCATAGTGGTTCATCGGAAAAAATTGTTATACCGCATTCTGGATAAGTAAAAGTTTTTTTTTCAAAGATTTATTTGAATTTGGTCGTGCATGTAACTGCTAATTTCAACATTAGCAGCATTAAGCACGTTCGCGATGTCAATCAGAAAACACGTTTCTTCGATGGATCGAGAATAATCTATTTACCTGGAGTTTTGAAACGTTTTCAAGTAATGTGTAAACATAGTGGCAATATCGTAATCAGCAAGTAACTTAGCTTACGGTCGCCCATGGGCCGACGAAGAAATTGTAAAAATTTTCACTCATCTCGCAAAATATTTTCCGCTCACTCTTCCAATGCACACATCATTCGTATAATTAAAAATAAACATCACGAGTGATCTATACTATATAGTGGTGATGATATAAATATCACGAGTGCACTGTACCACTAATGGTGATCTACCAAGAATTAAAAATAAAAAATAATTACTTGTTTGTTTGCCATCGATTGCTTTGATCTTGGCTACTTGGCATTGACGAGCAAAAGCGGCGAAAATATCGTTAATTTCGACACCTAGATTAGAAAATGGTGTCAGCTTTTTGTAAAGAGATTCAGCGCACACAAAGGGAATAAAACGTGACCGTGGCTCCCTGGGAAAGAGCTTCCCGAGGCGAATTATAGGGAGAGAAAAAAAGGAAGATTAGACTTTCATCAAAGTCCCTCCCGCGGGGGTCCGCGCGCATTTGAAAGTTGCCCGCACTCGCGGAATTTCCTAATAGCCGAATCGGCTCACGTCGCTCGCCGCGCCGGCCCGGCGCGAGGGCACTTGGGAAACACAGCGAGTAGTCCCGAAGCGAGCCATTAGACGCAGAGCGCGTACGCGCATTCCCACATCCACTTTCTTTCTTTCATTAATTTTACCCCTCCCCCCCTCTCAATCTCTTTCTCTCTCTCTCTTTATTTCCCGAGCGTCGGATAATATCGAGTTCGCGGTAATGCGGTAATGAGCGGCTAACCTTTGCGCCGCGCGTACAGTCGTATACTGGAAAGCGCGCAAAACCACACGAAGGCAAGGACGGAGGCGCTCGTCCGCTCTTTCTCTGACGCGCGGTGACGCAAGCCGCGACGCGGCGACACGAGGACGCTCCGATTTTCAGCTTCTGCGGTGCTCCGAATCTACTCTGCTGGTGTTTACGATTGCATTAAGTGGACTTACTGTAAACTCATTTATTTTTTATGGCTTACGTCGATTGTTGTTTGTTTAGTTTACGGAGAATTAAGTACCCTCTGAAGTTGTACAGCGAAAAACCACTAAAATTAATGGAAATTTTTAAAGTAATTACTGAAATTTCACTAATTATGGTGGTTTTTCAATCATTCAACTTTAGATATTAACATAGAAGTTAGAATAGTTTTTTCTAAGATTAACTTCTTTGGTCAATGTTATTATAATCCCAGCGAATTTTGTAGGAAACTATTACAATTTTTTCATTAAATGTACTACTATTTTAGTATAGTTATTTTCTCTTGATGTATTTTTAATTATTCAAAAAAGATACACATCATATTAATTAGAATATTTGTTTGTACTTAGATTAATTTATTAAAACTAGTAGAATAAATAATGCAAAATTTACTTTATTTAAAAAGATTTTTATTAGAAATTTATTTTGTTTCAGTGTTGATTCGGACCAGTCTCATTAAGCACCATTAAAAAAACCGCTTTAAAACTTCTTAATTAATGCAAGCGATCCTTGTTCCGAAGATTGATAATGGTCTAAAATGCAATTAAGTTAAACGTATAATCGGTGCAGAAATCTTGCTTAATATCACGAAAATGATTGCCTTAATTCATAAATAAAATTAATGTACACAATTCAGTGAGAAAGTTTCAAATTGGTCAAATAAAAAAAAAGGCGCACTGATTACGAACGAAAAATTAAGATTTTTTCGCAAAATAAAAGGAAATTCGTATGAAAAATTGTATAAGACGCCAAATAAGTATAATTAGTGACATATTCACGTAAAGAATAGATAACGAGTCAATATGTCGGGGGGCCACGCCCTGCAATCATTATTGGCATTATAGCTTTATTAAAAATCCTTTTACTCTTACGTGCGCGCACGTATATCGCAGCGTATCGATTCGAGAATAAATGGTTCCTGTCCCGAATGTAATCCCATAAAAAAAATTAACTCCGGCTCATTTATTTCGCATATTCATTTTTTTCCTGGGTTTCGTTCGCTGAAAAAAAAACACTTGAGATTTTGAGAAATGAATAAATTGATTGCACCGCACGGTAATTCGCCAAATTTAAATGCGATTTAAGAAACTACTGCAGCGTTTATGCGACCGAAAGCGCAATTAAAAAACTAAGCGCTTAATTGCATCGTTTAATCTAATGTCCCTTGGGGTAAAAGTAATAACGTACTTTCTGTAAATTGTTGCGGACTACCGTACGCGGTTATGCGGCGTAGGTTTAATGATATCAATCTACAAGCGTTTCAGTTCATTTCGATGAATGCAGAAATAGAATCAGAGTTGCCGCGGATTACTATGAATTTAATGATTTTTTTTATGTTTATTGTGCCTATTATTCCGTTAAATGCTTATGAGTCTGAAAATCAACGATCTATATTAAAAGACATTACACGCAGGATTTAAGGCTCACTACTTTATGTAAATAAGCTGTTTTTTAATTTCCCTCTCACTCTCTGCTTTTACATTTCCGTGACATTCAATTTTTGAAATGCTTTTAGAAAAAAAAAACACTTCCTTATCCAATATCTATGATTTAATTAAAACAGTACTTATTTCCTTCGTGTAAACATCATAAATTAATTTTCAGATTTCAGTTCATACTCTTCGCTATTTATATAACACTAGCAAATGCCTTTGAATACATTCTACTTCTTTTTAATTTGTAAGTTAGTAATGTCCTCTATAAAAAAAAATAACTATCGTATTACACTAAATAACAGGTTGTGGTACATTAGAGTTTTTGAGTATATAGATAATAAATCAGAATGTCGTTCATTTTTTCAAATTGAAATATTAAATTTGTAATAAAACTTTTTGTATTTTTGCCCCATATAACTGGACATTTATAACGCTTTAACCAATCAAATTCCTTCTTTAAATGCTTCGCGACATCATGACACCTTTTTTTAAGACAGGATAAGAGGATTAATTTGTTTGATAAGATATAAGTCGTATAAAATGACATTTTACAAAATTATTAAAAGCAAACCCGTCCGTGACGAGAAAACATAAAAAATTCCTTTTAAATGTAGATACACCCGAAATATATAAATAAAATCTGTCAATTAGCCCTCAATATCGTCAAAAAAAAATCGGAAGATAATGCACGCGCACTTCCTTCCCTATGAATCCCGAGGCCGATTTCTGGCGAAAAACGTAGGCGCTGGGGCCTGCCGCCGCTCGGCCCACGTTTCACTCTCGCTCCGCCGGAGAATCGAGCGGCGTGGGCTAAAAAACAATTCGTCGCTAATTAAGATAGTCACGCGATTGCAAGATCGTTTCGCAGTCCCCCGGCGGAGATTTAATTCCTTTGTGCGGCGGGGAGGTGGAAAAAAAAATTTTTTTTTCCTCAACCGGAGAGACCCTTGGACCTGATACCGCGCGGGCAGATGGTTATCGCTGATACCAGGGCTCATCGCGTTAAACGCGCGGCGCGGCCTTTTTGATTGGTCGCGCGATACGATACGACGGGAGAAATCCTTCCTGCCTGCCGCTCGAAAGGTGCCCCGCGCACGCACGCGCAATTACGCACACCAGATATTTGCTTATTTATTCCCGCGCGCGTTTATTTATTTTATGGCGATTATCGTCAGCCGGATCGGCGCTTTTCGAAAGCGCGCAATCGATCGGTGTGAATATAGGCTTCAACCCGCGGACGCCTTACATCAACGCACGTAATTTTTAATTTGACTGCCGAGCATTAAAAATTAAATTTCACATCAGATTCTATTTAAATTCAACCTCTCTTTATGCGCCCCGGCCACTCTGTTCTCTTTTTTAAACGAAGAAAAAGAAGAAGCCAAGTAATTCGAGTAGTGTCCTGCGAACCTGTAATTTAACGATGAATATTTACGAAATTGAAGCATGAGTGATTTATATTTACACGGAGAGAGACATTTCAACTCCGCCGGGAGGTGTATATTGAAAAAAATTCCACGACGCGCCCCCATCCTTTAGAATTTCTAGAAAATTTATAATGGCATTCATCCGATTTGAGGCGCGATCAATCTCAATTCCCGGCGCCGTAAACTCCGGGAAATCACGCGGTACCCATAATCTATGAAATAATAGCGCTTTCATATTGTCCGTTTCCGGAATCCCGTCCAGATCGAGAGTGGGTACGCAGCACCGATCCAGAAGCCGAACGCCCACGCCGAGAGAGTCGGAACAAGTTGCTATATCGCGGAGCGGCACGTGGCGACCTTCTCTCTCGCCTTCGGTCGTTTTTCCATTTTTCCCGGCCCACGTGCACGGCAATTCGCTCCGCCGTGGCAGTTGCTTTTCTTCTCGCCGTTTTCAGCGCTTGCATAATTGCACCGGGCGATGTTGCCACCTGGCGCGTGCCTGCTATCTGAAAATTGCTCTCCTTCATTGTTTCTGATAAAAGAGGCTGTATCGCCGGCCGCTTTGCAAGATAAGCCGTGAGCGCTTTATTTCGCTCTGTCCGCATTGCGACTAGTCAGTTGTGACTTTACGGTGGGTATCCATACACCGCTGGATATTTTAATAAAAAATTTTTAACTGCTGTCTAAATTCAATCTGGTGAAATATTCACTCATTTTTTAAAGTGTAAAATTTTTCATTTAAAAATCAGCTAAATTGCCAGTGATTATAAAGTGACTTAGTGGACCGTATACTGTTCTTTGTTTCTGTCAAAAACTTTACACTGTAAAGATTCAGTGAAAATAGGTTTCTATTTTTCCGGATATCAACAAAAACTAATCATTTTATGAATTCTATTTCTTGCTTAATTATTGTCAATTTAATTTATGTAGAATTCACTTTTGAAAAATACTGATTTTTCAGTTGAAAGTCACTAATTCTCATAGTTCATTTTCATCATATTTTCAGTTAATTCATTTTTACTAAATCACAAATCTAAATAAGGTATTTTGATCACTTACTATCTTATTATAATAGTGAAATAGCCACCGTCACACAGCAGCGATCAGGTCACGATTGTACCAGCTCCAATACCAGTACACAAGTGTTCAGTTGAATTTTACTTCATTTAAATTTTGTTTCGTGTAAATGCAATTATCGGATAAAATTTAAATTTGATATTTCTCGGTCACGTTATGAAAAACGAAGGGAGAGCTGATTGAATCAAAAGTGCGCATCAAGTGAGGATGAGGCGCAGTAAGGCTGCAAGCGTGTACTTCTCACTTAATAAAAATTTCCGAGCACGAATACCCCGAGAGCATTACATAAATTCATGATTGATAGACTTTCCAACACCTCTTGACTAATAACCGCGAATTAAGATATTTGATCAAGATAGTGCATAAAATCGATTCGAAACTCCCGTGCGCGGGAGAGTCGCGGCGTATCGGCGATACTCGAAGTGTAACAACAAATAAGAGAAGGAAGGGAAAATATTGGGCTCGCGATAAAAATCGATATACCATTGGCTTTAATAGCGCGATTAATGCTCGCCGTTTTCGTTTTGGAATTACGTCGAACGGGACGCGGGGCGCGCGCGCGCGCCGAGAAAGTCGCGCGGCGACTTATCGAATATTTCCTCGGCCGTTTAACGCCACGAGAATGCAATTACGGCCGATTGGCGCGAGGCGCGCAGTAATTATTTTTTTCGCGATGCGTCGCCGAAATGTCTTGCGATGACCCCCACCAGCGATACGGAGGGGAGGAAAAAAATCGATTCGTCAATCGCCACCGTTAGTGAAAGTTGATTTCCATCTGCCTCGGGCCGCTCTCGCCGCCTCCTCGCGTGCGCGCATCGCCGGTCCTTCCCGCGATATGATTACACTTATTATTTTAACGGATATTGTGGCGACTGCGCATTCCTCGATTCCGCGATCGACAATTTCCTCCGGGCTCGCACTTTCGATTATAGCTTTTATCCTTAAATTAGACGTCCTTTAATGCTTTCGTTTAACGGCCTGACATTTTGATTGCGTTTACTTTTTTATGGCAAACAATTCGCATTCCCACGTGACTGCTATAGACTGAGAAACAAAACTTGTTAGCAACAATCACTACTCTCTAAAGACGAATATGTGAAGCTCATGGATTTTGCGTACGAATAAGTGAATATGCACTTATTCTACGTTATAAGTCGTTCACTTATTCGATATGTGAACGACATTTAATATTAAATATGTGCATTAATTTGGATGAATTTAACATGTTCATATTTACAGAGTATTTCTGGTGGTAACAAATATTTAATAATGTACACTCAATTTGGAGTTTTACTGCAATTACTAAATTTTCAGAATAAACATTTACTTCGCTGACAGGAGAAAAATTTGTAACAGTCATGTATTCTCCAATTTTCGCTAAAAGTTAATATAATTTTCAGAAATGTACTAGTTAATTCGAGCATGCTTCGTGCCTTGTAGTTCGTGAATACATTTTAACTACCGTTCGTTATACTTTTCATAAAGTATATATAAGAAGTCAAAATGTTACTAGTTTATGCTTGAGTGAAACAATCAAGAATACATCATTATAAATTTATGCAACTTTCATAAGCAATACATAAATAAAACAAAATAGTGTTTGTCGTATTTTAAAAGTAAGAAATGTAATGCTTGAATTTTGTTAATAAATAATACTTACTTAAAAATCAATTGGTTTGTAGTTTTTACCCAAGAATAACTTCTGTCATCTAAATATTTTTTTTTTAAAGAAATTTGTTAGCGTAACACTATATTGCTGCAAATATTAAAAAGCCTATTCAAATAATAAATTCTTAATTAATATAAAAAAAATCGTTTAATAAATTAAACTAGCAAGATTTATTTTAGCCACTAACTACCTTTAGAACCATGTCAAATATTTTTTTCTCTCCATTAGAGTTTCTAACTAAACCCTTTTATTTGCTCCGCAATCTTGAATGTCAAAATTTCGTTGGAATCCGACCGAAGAAACACGGCATTCATCGGAAAGCCATAAATCAATGGAAAACAACCCCCGAAAGGCGAGTAACGCAATCGAGGGGGGGAAATGAACAAGATTCGGTGTAAAAAAAAAAGCGCGCGCCGAGGCGAGTGAGAGAAACGTGTCAGCTCTATAAATAAATCTTGCGGCCGCGCGACTATTCGTTGCATATTCATACGCGCGGCGAGGTGCGTGCGGCGCGCTATGTGCCGTCGCGTCGCCCAGTGGGCGAACCGGATCGCGATATGTCGAATCGCCGTCGCTCGCGCGCCGGAAAGACCAATGTATATCGCGCATTGAAATCGCGTGGCCGCCGCCACCACCGCGCGCCTCCCGTTCTCACGAGCTTACGGATTGGACTCCCGGCGTAAATCCAAGCGACTCTGCTCACATCCGTTTTCACGAGGGGGAAGAGATAAATATGCTATCGGCCATTAATTAATTATGCAGATTTACGAGGATCCGATCGCTTTGTGGACGGATCGTATTTTTTTTTCACGCGTTTATTCAAGGAGAGTTTTATCTAATGGTCGTATTATTTTCATGTACGCACAGTACTCGTGTTCACTGCAAACGCGGAGAAAACGTTGATTGATTAATTAAGGCGTTTTGTTTTTTTTTATCTCAAAATGCGGAAAAGAATCTTTTACTTTGTTTATTGCCTAAAGAATTGTTTATCTAATTTTAGCGTATTCAATAAAGTATTCAAACCTTTTGTGATATTAATAAATTTTGTTTAAACAATTAATCATACTAAAAGCTCTACAAAAAATTAAATATAAGAAATCAAATAATTACGTTTTCATGCATTAATTTTCTGAAGAATATTGAAAAATTTATACGGCACTAATGCAGGAGGCATGTTAAAGCTTTATAAACAAATATTTTTTTAAAATCTATTTGACTTTGAGGAATATTTTTTTTCTTAAATCGCTATTTCCATTTCAACCATAAATCTAGATACATTAACATAGATTTGATAGATGATAAAAGTATATATTTTTATATATAGGAACAAAGACGTTAAAAATAAAATGAGGAAAATATGATTAAAAAAATTCAATAAATTTCTACGTAAAGACTAGTTCTTACGTTTGCTAGAAGAGATTATTAGATTATTTTAATGAGTAATGTAAACTAAATTTGACTACCCATTCAGTCCTATTTCCGGATATTTATAGGGCTCTAAATATGAAAGAATCTTAAAAAAGTATCATTCAACTTTCCTTATTTATTATCATTAACCAACTAAACAAAGAAATTCAGCATCACGAAAGAAATGAAACTCTAAATGTGGATCAGATTAATAACTATACAGCACCGACAGAAATTTTTCCTACAAAAAAGCCTTTACCGCAATTTTGCATCATATAATATTAAAGTTGAGAAAAAATACTAACTTTCTATAAACTTCAAAATTAAAAATTAATTATTTTTTAATGCCATTTTTCAAACTGAACTTTTTTGTAAATTTTACAATTTTTCATTTTTGTTTACCTTTTTACCCTTTTTAAAATTGCGGTTAAAAAAATTATTGATAGGTAGTATTTTAAAGTAGACGGGCAGCGCTTTAATTTCCTATTTTTTAAATTTTTCTACGATTTTTTTTAACAAAATAGGAAACTTTTAAAGTCAAGGATATCCCTTAATTTTGACTCTGACATTACAAAGTATTCTTTGTATGTTTATAACTAAATGAAGGAAAAACTATGAATCATTTAAAAAAAAAATTGTAGTATTTTTTCAAAACTTTAAGATTATACGATGCAAAATTGCAATAAAGGCTTTTTTGTAGGAAAAATGTCGGTTTTTCGTAAAACAAAAATTCAAGGAGGTGTTCGAAAACTTTCTGTCGATACTGTAACTCCGGAGCAAAGGCTATATTAATATATCGCAGTCTGTATAAAAAAACAGACAAGCGAAGCTACACAAAATGAGAATATTCACGAAAGTGACCGAGGGAGGGGACGTGATCGCCCGGGTGGGAGAAGATAGATTCAGGTTCGAATGGTGGGGAATGGAAAAAAAAAGCGGAGCGCGCGCCATAATACGCGTCAAATCATCGGCGGCACGACCCTCGGCCCACGCGCGTAACACCGGTGTTTTATAGCAGGCCGAGCGCGCGGCCCGCCTCGAGCTCTTCTCCTTCTCTCGCGGCGCGCCCCCGCAATTATCGTCCTTTATCGCGCCTTTCTTCGGGCTACTTTTGCCTTTTCACTGCGGCCACTCAACGCCACGCGACTTTTCATTAATGAAGACGGCTCCGTTTTCCCCGTATAGTTCGCTTTATTTCGAGAAACCGATGAGTCACTTGTTTTCCCTTTTTCTCTTGGGGGACCTCGGGATGTCTTTCGTAAACAGCGTGAAGAAACGACCGATATTTGTGCGCGTAAATCCGAAAAGCACACTCGAAAAAATGCTTAATGCGTTGGGCTGTAAAATTTTTAAGTACGGCGAATTCTTAAAAAAGAACTTTTTAAGTTATTCGTCGCGCCTCGTTTTTACGAGCACACCCCCTTTTTATATCGTATTTTTATAAGGCAAGATATCAAAGTGTTTTAAGGATTCCAACTTCTCGTTATCCGCGAGTGCTGAAATACTAATCCGAATTAAGTTATAAAATAAACAATTTCGCACCGTGCGAGGCATCAAAATTAAGAGGTACTACTGTCAAAATTATAAATTCCCATTGAGGTTGAGATTGGCGTAAAATTTCGTCTTCGTACTATAATCTCGCACGCTGTAAAGATAAATAAAGATCATTACCGAGCGGCGAATTAGAAAAGGGAGCATAAAAAAAGAAACGAAATGATCGTTTAAAATGAAAAGCCGCGAGAGGCGAGTGCACACGCTGGCACCGATCACGCGGCGCAATGTCATAGACACCGATTGAAATTCAATTCAGCGCCGACTCGAACAGTTGACAACGGAAGGAAGTTACGCCGATTGGTATTCAAGACTTGCCGCAATCAGGTGGATACCAAAGAGGACGAGGGGGAGCAGGAGAGTCAGAAAAATATAGAGAAAAAGAAAGGGCTATGAACGATAAGAGTCTTATGATCGTAAAAGAAATATGAAACCTTAACTTTTTATGGATTGAGCTATTTATCTGTCTAAATCTAAAAATTTGAAATTTATTTAGAAAATATAAATCGTGACATTGTAAAGTCGTTCACATACGGAGGAAGTGACATATGTCACTATTGACATTTTCTAAACTAAAATTAACTTTATTTAAGTTTAATGTAAATTATATGATTGACTATTTGTTAACAAGTTTGAAATACATTATATATAGGTACATTATTTATTGAAGAAATTTAAATTCGTCCTAAAATCAACTAATAGCTTCAATAATAATAATTACCTATTTTATAGTAACTACTACTTATATTTGTATTCATTCAAAAAATTATTTTTAAAGTTTTATTAAAAAATATGAACATAGGAATTAAGGTATAAAGTTCTTTAACTTTGACCGAGTGCTAAACTTTCCTGCGATTTGCTCAGGAGGCGACGGGAGCGACGGTGGTAACAGCGCGCGTATACACGTAGCAAACAATACGGTACATCCTCTCTTCCTTCCGCAGGCGATCGTGACGCCGGCGATCTACCCGAGACCGAAGAAGACGGGAGCTTCGACGACTCGATTGGCGTGTGATAATCAAAACAAAACTGTCCACTTTATTTTAAAATTATTGAAGACAGCAGTTTATTTGTGAGAAAGCCGCAAAAGTAAAATGTGAAGAAGAGTAGTCACGTCGTTCCAGCTTCTCAAAACATATGATAAAATGTGTGATTCAGGATGCGTTTATTAGCTATTATTCAGATTGTATTAGGCATAAATATATGCAGAGGGCTGTAAACCTAAAAAAAGAACGCGAATGCCTAAGTGCACTCTGTAAATTTATGCAAATGCAAGCCAGTGCAACTGTCACCGAAAAGCAGTTCCAAGTTCCCAGGCGGCGACAAAATAGCGACTGTATTTGTGAATTTCCAGTGGCGTTCACTTAAACGATTCAATTTTAAAAAGAAAGTTGTAACAGACTATTTAATTTCTCGATGAAGTAATTATTAAACGAAAACGAAAGTTTTGTCGTCTTTGACGAAAGAAAGACGAACAGGGACGAGCGCTTGCGTTATAAAATTCATTTTATTAAATATCACGGAAGAGTATATAATTACTCGGCGAAGACACATTCGAGTGAACTATCATCACTGTTATTATGCATTTTATACGCTCGGTATAATCAGAGCTAATTATGATGTGTGTTGGCAATAAGCCAGAAAAGGGGGGCGCAATAAAGCAACGAAATGACCTGATTAAGTCCTCGTAAAAATGGGGCAGAAAATTAAAAAAAAAGTTATTGGCGCGGTTATCCCCCCCTCCGCCTCTCTATTTGCTCTCCTTCGATACTCGCTCGGCGCTTATTACTTGTAACCGCTCCGCGGGACCGAAGGCGTGTCTATTTATAAAAGGTGATATCATCGCCGATTACCTAGGCTTTCGCGCGAGCAACCGTAAATTGTCCATGCAGTCGCGTGAAAGATACATAATTCGCCCGGCAACCGATTTATTTAATTCCTCTGGAGCAGAAATATTTTTCGTCCATTTTACCGGATAATTTATTTTGCCCGCGACTTGCAACCGCTAGCAAGTATTATTTAGGACTTTAAATCTTTGCGCAAAATTGTCAATTTGTATTAGCAGTTATTTGCTGTGTTCATTGCAATGAATAGAATGTTCACGAAATAAATAAACCGTACTACAGCCATCTGAGCAACAAATAAATTTTCTAAAAATATTGCTTTGTATTTAGTATTATTTTTTATGTCTTTTATATCTACATATTCATTTTATGTTTCTTATTGAATGTAATCATAACTGGAAATGAACTCACACTGTTCGCAAATTTCGTCAACATAATTATGTAGTATTAATTTCATTTAATTCATTAATTTTGCTCTAAAATTAACGTGCATTAAAAACGAAACTAAGCTAGTTTTATAAATAATAACTTACTCATTGCATTTTTTCAATCTTTTCTTTTCTTTAAAAACTGTTCCGCATTATGTATATAAGATTTATAAATTCTTCTTTCCTTTTTTTTTAAACAACTTTCATGGCTAAAAATAGATATTTATATTTATATCAAAGGAATTTTGTTGATTTTTTAACGTAAGTATGTGAATATTTATGAAAATTGTAATTACGAGAATTGTAATTCGTAAGTATGCTAATATTTATTTATGAGAATTTATAATTTTTTAATTAAAAAACCAATTTTTAAGAAAAAATGGAAGTTGAATAAATAGGGGAGAACGGGTCATAATATGCCACATAACACGGTGAACCTTCAGGGAGGTACCAGTCGAGTTCCCCTACGAACCTTTTTACGACGATACCACAATCAAAGCTATCCTTCTCTTGCTTTTTACCAAAGCGTCAATTTCTTCTTTTGAAACTTCATCAAATGAAAATAAGAAAACATAGATATTTTTTATCATTCTAACCTTAAAATCACGTTTGTTATGATCTTGCGGTTATCAAAATGAAAAATGTTATGTGAATCTAGTGCGTAAGATAATTTTCACATCATGCGACTTTTCGACCTCACTTGGTTCGACCTCGAAAGTATCTCATGAGCCAAAAAAATCTTCCGCCCCTGACCGAAAAGTATTCCTATTAATTATTTAATTAAGGTACTTTAAAGTTACTTGCAGTCAATAATACAAATCCTTTTTTCCAAATGGAATTTACTTCAATATTATAATATTTGTTGCACTTGGCTTTATCAAAATTTTTTATTTTGCAGCGATCTACAATTATTTTCTCACCATCAATATCGACATACGCAAACATTATCATTTTTATCATTTTTTATTATTTTACGGTACTTTTTCGATTGTTTATGGGGTTTCATTTGTTCTTCTGTTTATTATTATGTGTAAAAAACGTATTTGAGAATACTTTTGGTACTTAATTTTCTTTAATTACGAATCTGTGACTTAAGTAAATCCATTATTATAAATAAGACATTAATACATAAATGACATTAATACATAGATTAGTTGTCACTAATACACAGATAATGTAATATTCATTGTAATTTTAGTGACATTTGACCACCTGATCTAAAGGAAGCACATATAAAACTGAGGAGGTACACTCGTTAGTGGAAAACATCAGATTCAGAGTCCACCTGGCGGTAAGTATATTAGCTAATTATTATTAGTATTATTTTTTAGTGCCGTATATCTACATATTCTCTTTAATCAACTGTGAACGTATATTACCATTAATTTTCAAAATACCTTACTTTATTACCTTATTTGCAATAAACTATTTATTTATTTTATTTGTTGCATCATACGGGTTAAAAAGCACTATACTGTAAAGAAATGTAGAAAAAAATAAGAGAAATTACAAAACCAAAATTTAGTTGTATGAGATTGAAGTGAATTTATATGGCTTATATAAATAATTTTTTCGTGATTTATAAGGCAAAATTGCCATTAAAATGAACTTGTAAAAAAATAAATATATAAAAAATGCAATCGCATAGAACGAGAAATGGAAAATTATATGTCCGATTTACGATTCGATAAAGTATCTTGACAAACTTTAAAGTATCTGATATTTTATCTAAAATTATACGGTACTTGTAGTGTTCGCGATAATTTCCCCATCGTTTATTCTCGAATAAAGAGAAATCAGTACCACACAAAACAGTGTTATAAACTGGCTGAAGGAAAAGGACATAATATTCATGCAGACGACCGTCGCGTGCAGTATAGGAAAGCGTTATCGGAGATCGAGAAAACACGCTACGATAGGAGCGGCAGATGAAAAATTTATTACTTCTTCATTGCAAAGTGCATGTCTAAGGCGATGAGCAGATTTTAGAAAACTATTAAATATATCAAACTCCAGAATACAAAATCCAGTTTAAATTTACAATTCATTACTATGATCTACAATTGAACAACCCAATTGGAGCTCCGGTGTGTATCACCCTGGTAAAAAATTGACGAGTCGAACTAGTCGGAACACTAGCGATTGGGTAGTTTCGCTAGCTAATATTAAGGTGTAAAACTCGGGAAAATATAGTGAAACTCGTCTAAAATCTAAAGAATAATGATATCCACGTCGATAAACTCGATGTGACTTTACCATCCGTGGATTTTCTCCCTCGGATGGTAACGTCACAACGCTTTGTTAGGTTTAGAATATAGCTCTGTCTCTTTCTCTCCTACGGGGTATTACATATTCACGAGTTTTTCGCTGGTTTCTTAGCATAAAGCGTAGCGAAATTAACCGGTTTTTTAGCCACATCGATTAGCATAAATTCACGAGTTAGGGTATTATTCGTTAATTTATCGCCAAAAACTCGTGACGGTTTTTACCAGGGCATATCGCCAGAAAACAATAATAAATTAAAACAATATTTACAACAAGGAAGATTCTTTGATAACTTCACCGGTGAGATGGTACACAGTATAGAACTTGTGTTTCAGAATAATGAATTGAAAAATACAACTGAATTACCCAGTTTTATCAAATAATGTTCTTCGACAGCTAAAAGAGCATAAAAATATCTATGTCAAAAAAAAAGAACTTTCCATTAGCTGTCACGGTTCTTCTGTTTTTTTGTTACAAATGCTTTGTAATGTTATTTTCTAAAAATTGAAAACTCACGACTAAAAGCACACACACACACACACACACACACACACACACACACACACACACACACAAGCATACACACACGCACAAGCAATCGCACATGCACACGCTTTCGTAAACACACACCCACACGCTCGCACGCACGCGCGCGCGCGCACACACACACACACGCACACACACACACACACACACACACACACACACACACACACACACACACACAC
>JAXIUT010028698.1:0-15561 GCA_035586675.1 Eurytoma californica | reverse complement strand
AATATTGCTATGTCCGCCTAATTTACATGAAAGCAATATTTCTGAAATATTACTTTGAAATATTTCATGTAATATTTAATGTAATATTTCCGAAATATTACTTTAACATTAATTAAGCGGACATAACAATATTTCAGTAATATTACATTGGAATATTTCATGTCATGTGGGAATGAAATGATCACAATGTTATGTGAGATAAAAAGTTCTTTATCTACTAAAACAGAAAATTCATGGTATGAGAACCAATTACTGAATTTATTTGGCTCCAAAAAAGATACAGTGTTTGGAGATAGTATTATAATAATGATAGATCCTGAATGAATTTTTTTAAGAAATAATATATGATTAGAAACATGAAGATTGAAAAATATAATAAATGATACGATTATAAGTCTGTATATTACAATACAATATTATGCCAATATAATATATATAGCTAAAAACACGTAATTTGAAAAATTTCCAAACAAATTTATTGGTCAACGCTTTTAAAAAGAAAATTTCAATAATAGTGGTGCTGATGGAAAATATATATATAACTATTAGTATATGTACATTTCCATTTCCAGAGATTAGCTATATCATTCTTTTGACACCCAAGACCTAATTATTAAACAAGCAAACAACAAACCACTAATTTTTGTTTAAGAACATGTATTATAGATTAAAAAGTAATATGCATACGTTAGCGAAATACTATACGTAATTAACTAAGATAATATAATACTTAATGATGTACATAATTGTTTTTTTACGATGTAGTGATCCAAACTAAAACAATCGATATTAAGCATAAATGAAAAATACAACAAATCGAAAGAAAATTATACATTATTGAGATGATGATAGATAAAACAAAATCTCGATAACGTATTTAATTCTTCCGATTTGTTGTATTTTTCATTTATGCTTAATATTGATTGTTTTATGCTGGATGTAATTGTAAAAGTATATTATTTTGACGAGCTCCAAAAGTATTACATATAAAAAGATCTATGTGACACGTACTATAATGATTCAAATGAAATGAATAATATGCGATTTCTGTTTAGACTTGCCTCAAGGCGTTACCACGCCTCTTCATCTTTCTTTGTAGTAATATGATAAAACTAATATATGATTATTTTATATTATTGGGATTGGTGGTCGCGAAAAACATGGCAGCGCAGAGTAGGGCCGAATACATTGTCAGCATTGGGAGCTTATGTGTTTTTTCAATTTTATTTGAACTTGAGCAAGAATATGAAAATTTTTCAACGGGATATTTATTCAGTCAATTAATTGGCATCTTTTTATACCATATTCACTAAAAATTTTTCCTTCGATTAAATTTTCGTAGAACGATGCCAGTTAATTGACTGAACAAATTTCCCTTGAAAATTTTTTTATATTGTTGCTAAATTTCGAATAAAATTTAAAAAACACGTGAGCTCCCTATGCTGGCAATGTATTCGGTCCTACTCTGCGCGGCATCTTGTTGACCACGTGCCCACCAATCCCAATAGATTTATAAAGTTTATTTTCAAAAAATAAAACGAAAAATTAGTATTTAATAAGAATTAATAAACAATTTAATTAAAATTGTTACAAATGACTGTACTAATCGGGGTCAGTCGTGATTTGCAGAGTTAAGAAAATAGGAAAATCTTAAATTACATATGCAACATTTTTTTTTCCACGAAAGTGTGTAACGAGATATTTAAAAGCTCCACGTGCAGCTGTGCAAGTGTAATATCGTATAGTTTCATTCTCAGTGAGTTTAGAAACGTGTGAGTTTAAGCGCGAAGATTTAAAATTTTAAAATAAAATTAAAAAAATGCATGTTTTCTGTTGCTACTTCGAGGTGTTCCATGAGTCCAGTCCTTCAGAACTAACATTATTCTAACTTTCCAGTTACGTTTATTCTGAATTCTGCAAGTTTTTCATTTATGTACTCAATCAGCATTTCGGAGCGCATTGCTTTACGCGTTCGTAAAGCGATCGCGCAAACGGCGTAGAAAAAGACGGGCAGCGGCGGAGCTGACGCGGTCTTCGTTGATTCGGGGCGGCGCGCGCACACAATATACTTAAATGTGGACATGCATGTAAAGGGGAAGAGGTACTGGGAAGAAGAGAGAGAGAGGCCCGCCGCTGGTTACGCGGCGAAGCAGACAGTCAGTCGGTCGCAGTCGGTCGCGCGCTACAGCAAGATGGCAGACGCGGTGCAGGAGGTCGTGGCCCAGGCGGCGGAAAATCTGACGGAGAGCGCGAACGCGACGGCCAAGGTGCCGTCGACCCCCGAGGGCATGGCCATCGCCTACGGCAGCCTCGTCATCATGGCCATCCTGCCGATTTTCTTCGGCAGCTACCGCTCCGTCAGGCACCATAAGGAGCAGCAGGTTACCTCCGTTCCGCGTTTACGGGCCCGCCGCAACATCTGTTTGAAAACAACGCGGCCCGCTGGGCACCATGCGTCTTCCACGTCACCTCTTTCCCGCGAGATTCTCGATTTTCCTACGGGGCATCCTCTTTTTTCTTTCAATTCGCACCCTTTGGCGGCTGCCGGCGCTAGCAGATGTTGCAGATGGTTGTGTGGCTGTGACTCATAATGCCTGGCTTTTTTTGCAGAAACACTTTGAAACCAGTGGTGAGAAACCAGAAACTATGTCCCGGAAGGATGCCGCTATGTTCCCCTTCATTTCCAGCATAGCGTTGTTTGGCCTTTACATCTTTTTCCAGGTAAGGAGCTTGCTAGGTAGGTTGCTTTATAAGGAGACTAATCACATGTATTTCTTGGTTTAGATATTTTCTAAGGAGTACATTAATCTGCTGCTCACTGGATACTTCTTTTTCCTCGGGATTTTGGCTCTTTGCCATCTGTCAAGGTAAGAGGAACAAGTGGCCAATCTTCAGTATAATTTATTATCAGTCACTTATTTAATGTACTTTTGTAGCCCACTTATTACCTCTCTGGTACCTGCTGCTATTCCTAAGACACAGTACCACCTGCGACTCACAGAGAACAGTTCCGATATTATAAACTACAAGTTCAATCTTCACGATTTAGTTTGCTTAGCATGCTGTTCCATGGTAGGCGCTTGGTACCTGTTAAAGAAGGTAATAAAAAATATACAGAAACAATTACATACCCATTGAAAGTTTTGTAACAAAATCTAATAAATTTTTTTTTTTATTTGTAATAAAAAATCTAATAAAATTTATTTTTTTTTAGCACTGGATAGCAAACAACTTATTTGGAATTGCATTTGCAATTAATGGAGTTGAACTTTTACATTTGAACAATGTTGTAACAGGGTGTATTTTATTATGTGGACTGTTTGTTTATGATGTATTTTGGGTATTCGGAACTAATGTCATGGTCACAGTAGCTAAATCATTTGAAGCCCCTATCAAGCTAGTGTTTCCTCAAGATTTGTTGGAAAAGGGTCTTCATGGATCAAATTTTGCCATGTTGGGATTAGGTGATATTGTTGTACCTGGAATTTTTATCGCGCTGCTACTTAGGTTCGATCACAGCCTCAGCAGAAAATCAAACACATATTTCTATGCAACTTTCTTTGCCTACTTCATGGGATTACTTGTTACATTGTTATTTATGCAACTGTTCAACCATGCCCAACCTGCTTTACTTTATCTAGTTCCTGCCTGTCTTGGAACTCCTCTGTTGGTTGCACTTGTGAAAGGCGATCTGAAAGCATTGTTCTCGTAAGTAATTTTTTTTTTAATTATCTTAAAATAACAAATTGAATATTGGGCATATTTCAACACTGAATACATACAGCAAATATTGTTATGCATGGTTAATTTATGCGTATTTTTCCAGGTATGAAGATCACCCATCTGAAACTGCTGAGGAAAAAGAAACACAGTCGGCACAAACAGACAGTAAAAAAGAAAAATAAAAAATATGTTTGAATGGACATATGAATCGTGATAATGCACGGATCGTTGACGCGTAAATTTGAACGAGTCCACGTTTTGTGCCAGTTCCGAATGACGATTGATTTTCAATCTATGGGAAATCATCAACTTGAGAGTGTGTGTGTACATTAGTTACAGATGTTTGTCACGGCCATAGTGACTAAGGAAGTATTGAAGTACTTCCACTACCTGTGTATAATTTTGATTAACTTCTTCTTCTTCTTTTCTTCTTTTTTGTTAGCCCTTAAAATCTATATTTCTCACAAAATCTTATTTTTAGAACTTTTAAAAATTAGTACTTTTTTAGTATTGAACATTTTTAGTCAATACACAATATTTTTATTTGCTATATATCTCTTAAATATAAAAATCATTCCAATTTTCTTGAAAATATATATATATATATATATATATATATACACATACTAGCCCATTTTTGAAATCTTTTTTCATAACTAAATATATTTGCCAAAGTATTATCAATTGAATGTAAAAATGATCAGATATAGACGAATTATTGTTAAAGATTATTTTTCTTTAAACAACTTTGAAAAGCATAAAGTTAAATATAATCTCTATTTTGATGAGATGGTCCTAAAAATGTATTTATCAATCTTTAAATAACAATTTTTCATTAATGAATCGTGCAATATAGTGCTGATGCAATTAATTTGTTTTGTTACGAACTTGTAGACTAACTCATGTATGAAATTCACAATTGTAAACTTATGTAGAAATGAAGAATAATTTTCAATTTAAAATTATATAACGTGGCTTACTGAAATTAGGAGCTTTGATCATGTTGAGGACAGCTTAAATTTTTATAAGTTGAATCATATTTTTTCATTTCTACATCTCTGGCTTTAGTCCAGGTTGCATTTTGTCACCTCATTAAGTGACAAAATTATACTGTATGATAAAAATTCATCAATTGTCATTATCAAGTAAATAATTGCGCACAAAATTCACGAATTTATCTTCCGCGAATTATGAAGACTTTGCAAAATCGAAAGCATCAGAAAATGCCAATTAAGATAATAAAAATATAATTTTTTTTAAAGTCTTCTAATTTTTGTACCGTTCTAGAGACTGACGAAAGCTACGATTTATTGTTTCCTGTATTTTAGTTAATATTATAAATGAACTGTTTGTATTATGATGAGAAAGAGGAGTATTTGTAACGAAAATTTTGTAAAATTCAGAGTAAACTATCAAAATATCAACCGATTGTAAATTTGAGAGTGGAACATTTTTTACACGCAAATAACACTAATTATCTGTAGCATGCCATCTTTGTCACACATAACATGTACGAGATTCAATAAACGTACTTGTCAAATAATTTCAAAAAACAATGTTTTTTTGTTTTATTTTATCTTCCTTAAAAAATCTATATATATAACCAAATTACTTCTAGCAAGAAGAAAGTAAGGCTGTTAAGTTTAAATCATTTATTTTAATTAAAAAATTATTATATTTCATGCTTAAGCTGCAGTAGCATCTTCAACAGCCAAGTTTTGAGCTGTGATAGGTTCCAGATTTGTAATTCCTTCCTTTGATACCTTTTGAACTTTGAAATTTGGAAGATTAACAATCAATCTTTTGTGGATCTCCCTTACACACTTTTTGAGTAGTTCATAACCCTCTTCTTGTGACATGGCTGTAAAAAGTACAATAATATTAGTTTTATGTTTGTACACAAAAAATATACACTAAAAATAAAAAACTTACTTGACTTATAGTATCTGTCTAAAATGGTAAGAGAAAAGAAACCACCGTACCCATGACAAGCATAAGGCACTTTAACACACGATGCCAAATAATCAATAAAAAACAATTCTGGACCAGTTAAATCATCATAACCAGCCATTAACATATTGACAAAGTAAGGTGTCCTGGAACGCAGATAGTCTGCTAAGTTTTTCCTTGTAAAATTGGCAGCCGCTTTAGGAGATAATTCATAACCATTTCTCATTTTGTACAACTGTAAATTTTTACTGATGTACTCTGAAAATTGTGTGGCATCTCCACTCTCACCAGAAATAGCCATAACAAGTTTATCCGATACCTTGTGAATTTTATGCTCATCTGCAAAAATAAAAACAAAATCCACCATTACAATCATGATTGTTCAAATTTGGAACATTAGAATTCTTCCAAAAATTCATTTTTATAATTTAATTTGTGAGTTGATTTTTCTTTAAATTTAGAACTCTAAGAGCAAGTAGAAATTTTTACATACATTTAATGAATTTCACCGTAAAACAATAAGGAAAATTATAGGTTAAATGAACTAAAATTGAATATCATCTTACCGCTTTTCACGACCATAATTGAAGTGGCATTGGTCATGTCGGCAGCCACGAGCACGAAGTCCTCAAACTGAATTCCTATTAAACACTCCATTTTTCGCAATTAATCTTCTTATTATTTAAAATATTAAAAAGGAGCTCGGTTCACACGTCTTCGTACCACCGAAAACCGTGTGTCATTCTAGGTGGAGGCCATCTTTAAAACCGGCTACAGGTCTGCCATCGTTTGTTCATGAGCAAGTGCTCCAAATTTGAATTATCGTATATATAACATAATAATTAAATAGATCTATTTGTAAAAAAAGGACAGCTTACGTGATTGATTAAAAAAAAAATAAAAGATCTACTATTTGCAATAACTTTTTAAATGACTTAATTTTATTACAAAATAAAACCGTTATTTATAGGAGTTGATAATTATTTTCAGAAAATGATGAACAATGTTATTATTTTACAACTAAAAAAATGTAACAGTTATTAAATGAGTAAGTAAGTACATATAATTACATTTTTGTTCATTAATAAAATAATTTAATTTTATAAGAACTATAGAAGTTTATAAATAATTAAACTCTTATGCAAAAACATTTATTTTTTTTAGGTATTAACATTTCTTACATTTTTAATAATAATTACATTATGATCTGTGCTTTTGTATATTTCTTTTTATACAAATTGTATGTCATAGACAGTGAAGATGCATTCGACTCTTGGCTTCATTTCTTAGCTGGAACTTTTTCAATTCCACCAGACCATAACATTTCTTTTCTTTCATTTGTTCTCTTTTGTCATTTTAAATATAATATATAAATATTGGACAATTTTTTTTATATATCACTTTACATGTCTATTTGAAATTTATTCAATAATTTAACGATCATTTTATGAGCTGCTTTTCATTCCATGTCAACTGCCTCACAGTTTTTTCTTTTAAATTTCATCACATTAAACTATCGCACTTGAGCGAGACTGACATAACAAAGCCAGTCTTAATTTTCAATATCAAAATTGAACATGTCTGTGTTATTAGCAGGAAAATGTATCATCTCCAAGTAACTTGTACATGGTAGTAAAGTTTTAAGCTTCTCAAGCTTGGTCCAAATAGACGTTTCACGAATTATTTTGCAGTTTAATATTTTAATATAATTCTGTTGAATAAAAGTCACAATATCAATTTTGTTCTTTATGACATGTATTTTTCGAGTTGATTCATATTAATGAAAATTTGATTAGAAGCGGTTATTAAAGTATCAGAGATCATACGGAATTTAAACAGTTGTTATTATAATTGCTATATATTTTGTACAGAGCGAAAAAATTAATAAAACAAAGACGAAGTAACATGGTCGTCTGCGTAATTACAGTGTAACCGAAGAGATAATTTCTTAAAAATGAAAAAAAATTATCTCAGTTGAATAAAGTTCAACAAAGCTGCTGAAATTTTATTCATCATATTATCATCAACACAATGTCTTCGAGTCTCTACTGGCACGATCACACAGACGAATTTCATCTGAGCCAAAGTTTGAGTCGTAAAGCGTCGACGCCATTTAGATAGTATCGAAACAGTCGCTTATCTCGAACAAATCCTAGATTTTCGTATAGTTTTAGCGCTGAATGATTGGTTATTTCTGTCTCAAGAACAACCTCGTCCGCGTCGTCGTCGATCATTACTTGGATAGCACGTGTCACAAGATTTGATCCAATCTTACGCTTTCTGTACTTTACATCAACTGCAAGCATTGCTATGTAACCACGTTTTGTAATTTTTCTGTGAATATCCAATTTGCATACAATAGCACCTATACACTGCTTTCCATGCATAGCCTACAACATATAAAAAAACTATCAAAAAACTATTTTATAAATTAAATAAATTGTGCAGTGTCATAATAAAGAAGCAAATTAGTCTTATCCAAAATTAATTAATTTCACTGTAAAATATTCTTTGATTTATGCAATTGTATTAACTTAATGATAAACTTTATTGAATTTATTGAAAATCCTTAAAAAGAAGTATAAAAGTAAAAAGGATTAATTATTGCTTTTTTTTACAGTAATTTAAATTTTTGTTATAAACCTTTGTATTTATATATGTGCATATGTAAAAAATTTATAAAGTAATATTTCAACTCCTTTGTGTAACCTTAAGATTGAATTCAAACAAAGTACAATGTATTAATGAAATTCTTTTGATGGCATAATTTTTAATAAAACTCTACAGTTCATTCTTACCAAAAAACATAATTTTGGCCAATTGTGAATAAAATATCTGTAGGTATATATAGAATATGGTTCGCTTAAGTCCTTTTGAATCACTTTCATAATATCTGGCATTTGTAATTCACTTGTGTAGCTAACATATTCAATCTCACTATCTTTATTCGTTTGTGAAGTTCCTTCCTCCTTATCTAAAAACAGAAAAAACAATATAATCAACCGCACAACAATTCCATCAATATCAGATTGTGGACAAACCTGCTTGATTTATATGACTAGTATCGACATTCTTAGATTCGACTTGGAAGTTGGCAGGCTCAGTGTCATTCACCGGAGATTCGCAGATGCCGTTCACCTGGTGAATTCCGTTGGTCTGCTTCTTATCGCAGCCCTCATTGTTCAACAAATTTAACCTGGCCTTGATGTCCTTGGCCAGAGTATCAGCCTCGGAGCTGTCCTGTGTCACTTTGACCTTAGCTGCGATGGGCTCGGAATGGAGTGGCTCCGCACTCTCACTCACTGCACCACCCTCCATGTGAGGGAAGAATTGCAAATTGTCAGTGAGGAGAAAAGTCGACTTGTCAGCCCTGCAAATAGTCGTCTGGCTCCGTTTTTTTATCTCGCGCTGAACCGCGGGTCACTTTTGGGGCGCTTATTCGACGGGGAGTCAGCCTGGGCAGGCGGCGGGGCATCAAAGTCCTTGAGGCCGGTGGCTGGGCCACAGTCGTGTTTTCATAATTGTCGAAGAGCCTCGCGCTGATCCAAAACGTCCATCCGCCAGCTCCGGACGTCCGTCACGTAAACCGTTTAACGAGCGACACCATATTGGATTTCCTCACTCCCCCGTACTGCCTTTTCACCGCCCCGAAGTTCGCCCATGCACACTTTGGCGCGCGTCTCTTTCGACTTTTCAACTTGTCGCTAATTTTTTTTCGCCCCTTTGACAATCACTTACTCGGAACGCAATTCCTGAACTCGTAATATTACTTTCGTCGTCAACAGCTAGATTTTAGAGTGTAAATTTGGGTTCGGTATTATTTCTTATTAAAATCACGAGAAAAATTTAATAGTTTTAAGAGATTACAATTGAACGTGCTTGTAGCTTGCTTATTTATCGCGGCAATTCAAGTTGAACGACTTTAGATAAGTTTTATTATATGCTCGAAGGTTTTATTGGATTTTTACTGGCGAACTAGAACTATACTATTTAATTCTGCAATGTCACGTGGTGCGATTGTTTTCGTAGGCGGTGGAACTAACCTACAAATTTTATCACATTGCGAACGGAACTCGGGCTTTCGGAGTCAGCTTATTTAGTTTTTACCTTTTTAAAAAGCATTTTACATTAATGTTATCGGGAGTGCAGTAATATTAGTTCACTGTATGTTTGTCTGTACATAGGACCAGTTGCCAAATAAAATTAGGACAAGACTGTTGAATCCGAATTTGCGATTGAGGAGAAACAAAACCTAATATCAACTTCAATTTTTAGTCAACAGGTGAGTTGAATTACTTTTTTATTGTTGCATTTTTTGTTGCAATTTCAAAAAAGCATGTAGTTTCCAGACAATTCGTATTTCAATACAAAGTGGGTTACTTTCATTAATAAAGTGAACATTAGAAACTTAGGTATGACCTCCTAAGAAACATTTATCAATTATTTAAAAAAACTTACAGATCCATATTGTGTGCATGTAATTCGTAAAATATATACTTTTGTACGTTCTAATTCTCAATTAATATCATGAAATTAATCGTCTAACTCATAAATGAAAAAGGTAGGATCTAATATATCTAAGAATGTAATCAATTTTTTTAAGGTCGTTTTTAAAAGTTTTAATACAGGAAAATTTATTACTACATCATTCTGGATTATTGTTGATAATTATAAAATTTGATTAAAATTATATTTAGTAAAGGTTATACAGAAGTTTTTTTTAATAAATGAACTCCCTTTTATTATATAATTTATTCATTTTTTAAATTCAATAACTGAATTTAATTGTAATATTTGTTAATAAAATGTGTTAAGATTTGAAAAATCATTTAAATATGCTGCAAAATAGAATAATAGAATTTGTAGTATAAAAGAATGGAATAGTTGATTAAAAATCTATTAACTAATGATTTAACAGTTAATGGAAATTAATTTTGATTAATTTCACTTTTGCATTGATTACATAATTCATAGATACAGTAATATGTACTAAAAATTTTGTTTAACAAATTTATTTTTGCTTTACAATATTGGCATTGAATTTATTTTTAACGGATAAAGGTAAAATAATCATTTTTTAACACTATGATATTTTATATAAATATTCCACTAAATATTTGTATACCAATATTTTTATTTTTGCAGTCATTTTGAAATAAAAAAAATTGGCTGTCTTAAGATTCATTGTTTATTTTTAAACCAAGGTTGCACAAAGTATCCATGTGAATTTTGATTGGTCAAAATTCATCTGAATATTGTGCTCATTGGTTACAAATTTAACTTTCTGGAGAGTTTCAAAACTAGAACTACACAGAGAACCTTAGTTTTGCTTTAAATTAATTGATTTATTCTTAAGAAGTAATAACTTTTTCTTAATTTTGTGTTTGTGCATAAATTTTCTTGAGAGTGTAAAGTAATGTGATTTTTTTTTTATTTTAAAAACCAGTGTTCAATTTGTTTGGGTAAGTATTGTACGTTCTTAAAGAAGGAAAAAAGATATTTCATGCAACTTATTATTATTCTGTGCAATTGCAAAACAAATCAGCTCATTCATTATACTAAATTATTAACTTGTTTATTGTTTATCCATATTGTTAATATCACTCATTTTTTGTATTAATTAGGGTGTTTTTTTCTTCGATGATAATGAGTAACACCTAAGTCATAATTTACTATAGCATCCGTTTCAGCAATAGGATTATTGGCCTCTTCAAGCGCTGCAATTTATTGACAAAAAATTTACAATATGTAAAAGTCCTACATCACTAAACTTGTACATATTGTAAACTTTTTGTCAATAAATTGCAGTGCTTGAAGAGGGCAATAATCCTATTGCTGAAACGTCCGCTATAGTTAATTATAACTTGCGTGTTACTCATTATCATCGAAGAAAAAAACACCCTAATTGTTTATTTTTTGTTTTAATTTATGTGTACTTTACCATTGAATAAGCTTATTTAGTCTAATTTTGTTGATGGTCTTTTATGTTTCAGAATGTCTTTTCTAAATAAGGAAGACCGACAAAAATGTTGGGACAATCGAGATCTGTACTGGAAATGTCTTGATGAAAATAAGTCTGAAGATTCTTGCAAAGAATTTAGGAAAACGTACGAGCAATTTTGTCCAGGTCAATGGGTATGATTTTTTTATTGTTATAAAATTATATTTCAGATGCTTTTTAAAAAAAAAAAATTTATAAAAAATAATATTTATAAGTATAATTTTTTTAAATATATATGCAATCAGTTTCAAAATAATCAGCTTCACTCATGAAAGTATTTTTATTCAAATAATATCTTTTTAGGTAAAACATTTTGATAAAAAAAGGAATTACTTGGCTTTTAAACAAAGATTAGAAGAAGGGTACGTTCCAGAGTTTCCAAAGAGGCGGACTGTAGAATAATGATAATTTACTAATATAAGTTTCTTGTTAATGTTTTGATCATAAGCAATTTGTCTAATATAGTCATCTAATAAAAAGCTTTATAAAATAAAATTGCATCAGTTTAATATCCATTCCTTCCATTAAAACATTAAAATACATTAATTGTCAAAATGACAAAGGTAAGAAGGAATCTTTAAGTAAATTTAAGAAAAAAATCATTCTTTTCAATTTTAAAAACTTGCAATGCTTTGCCTAGCAAGATTTAACTTCTAACTTTTAGGTTTTATCATCATGCTGTAATTTTGTGAAATTGAAATATAAAATCAATTTTTAATGTTTTTTATTAATATTTATATTTGTTTATTTTTCAGAATACCGGGCAAAAGTGATGATACAATTGTTCCAAGTTGTACAGAGGTAACTCGTCGGAGACCCTCATTTCACACATTTCCATCATCAGGACCAAATGCTACACACTAAAGGCACTTCAAAGTCTGAAAATAATGCCAATTAAGATTAAATTTTACACGTGACAATAGTTATCGGTAAAATATTCCAAACATTTTCAAAATACAAATTTAAGAAAGTATTAGTACTAATAATACTCAAAAATTTATTTCAGATATTTTTAATAAATAACAAGGGATGGAACCAGTTCATCTTCCTATAAGAGCCAAAGATAGGAGCACATCTTTATTGAAAAAAGATGTAACAGAAAATAATATATTGACCAAGGATGTGACTAGTATAGAATCACTTAGAGTTAGTATATAATTATTCGCTATCTTATTTAAAGTTATATATTAGAGCCTAAAAGTTTTGGTATTTACATTCAAGTGAATTATTGAAAAATTAATTATAGAATTATATAAATATTAAACAGTTTTATTTACGATATTAATAATATCTTAAAACTTATGAATCTGAGTAAACATTGTATTTTTTTCAAATATCAAATATTTTATCTGAGCTATTTTAAATAAATTAAATTATAATTTCTTATTTTAACAAATTAATGTGTAAAATGATTATAAATACAAAATATAGTTGAAACAATATTCAGCAATTGAAATCTGAATCAATTACTTTTGAATCATTGTCAATTAATAATTAATATGAATTTTGTTATCAATTGTAGAAATTGATTGTTCAGTCATCGTCAAAAAACAATCAACTAAGTAAAGACGATTTGCGGAAGTGGCAACCGATCTTGCGCGACATTTTGCGCTTAATCTGTGTCAACCAGGAAATAAGCAGCGAGAGAGTCCTGCTAGCCTCGCACGCCTACCTGTCGCTTCGCAGAGCATTGTACAGCCCTGAAGACTTCGAGAAACATGTAGAGAGCCTCGTCATTTTAAAGATCAATCAAATCCTCGACGCTAAAGAGGTTTACTTCGTGTACGATGTTGAACTGTTCAAACTGATCATCTGCAATGGTCTTTTGCAAATGGGTAACATTCTCGGATTCTCGCTTGACCTTTACAGAAATATTTTTAAGGTATGTTAAATGAGGACAGGACATTGAAGAACAACAAATTAAGTGTTTAACTTTTATAAAACCATCATCTTTTCTTATTATCTCTGGTTTCTATTTCTGCAAATTATACGTAAAGCATCATTAAGGTAGTACTTTTTTCAATGTAAAAAAGTAAACTTTTAAATTAAATCTCTTTTTGTGCAGTAATTGGTAGTACATGTTTTATAAATTCTTCTTGCAATTATGATGCTGATACATGTACATGTATATGTTACTTTAAGAAAATTTACATCCATATTTGAGCAGTTATATTAAAAATAGTGTTTAAAAATTCAACATTCTTCTCATCGTAAAATTTTGAAAAACATCACAATCTTTTTATAAATATTCTCTAATAGTGCAATTATTTCACAACTTCTTATTCTTATTTATTTTTGCCCATTAAGGTGGTGTATCCGCAGTGTATCAGGTATACACGGTACAGCTTTTTCTCCTTCAAAATACTCCAGTTATGGATGCAGAGAACAGCAAAGACAAATCTATGGACGACTAAATCAGCGAAGTTGGAGGAGCAAGTGGAAGCAGTATTGTTTTCAAACTGGGACAATGCTATCTGCAAATGCAACGTTCTTGGACTGTTTGCCGCGTATCTGCAAGTGATGCGCCAAAAATATGAAGACTTTTTGCTGTACTTGTTCTACCGTTGCGTCGAGAGGCTATCCTGGTGTCATGTGACAAAATACACGATATTGGCGGAGTTATGTGATGCCATGGATGACGTGAATCTTTTGACTGAGCCGAAGTTCCTATCGAGTTTATTTAACAGCCTCACGATAAACCACCTCTGCAATGCAAGTACCAAAGTGTACACCAGCGTGTGCAGAAAATTATCTGTGGAAGAATGGAAATCAGCTTTTGGAGAACATTTGAAGAATTATGTTACCACCTGGGAATACGAGTATGTAACACTTATTTCGTTAAAAATCGTAATATAGTTTTTAATACTCTTACGTTGAAACTTTCAGGCAATTAAATTTTTGAAATCGTAAACTCAAATATTTTATCTCACGATTTTCAGAAAACTTAATATACTTTCTACATTATTGAAAACAATTTCTTTCATAACAACAATTTTTTATCAGTTAATTTCAGTTATTTGTTGTCTAAATCATAAAAGAGCAGGACTTTATCTAAGTAAAGATGCAGCATGATTCATTGATATTTCAATTACAAAAATGAGGAAGCTAATAAAATGCATAGTAATAACAAAGATAAATATATATTTGATGAATATTAACTTGAAAATTTGAATCATTAGGAGGATGATCCCATTTTGAGCCAAAAGATGACTTAACCATTGGAATCTTCGAATTAAGGGTGAATCTTCCCGGAAAAATAACACCATGTTATTGCTCAACAACATATCTTGGGATATTTGCAGTTCTCTGCCCTCCGCTATATCGTATCTTATCAGTAGACATTTTTGTATGCAGACTATATCAAAATCAGTCTTCACCTGATTAGAACAGTCGTTTAAAGTAGGCGCCAGAATAATTTTTTCAAACAAGGAAGTGTTTGTTTTATTCCAATCTCTTTTAGTGTAACATTCTTTACAATAGTAATTGCTTCCAGTTTGTTTAATATCGTATGTAAAAATGTTGTTATATCATCAAGTATATTGATTTTAGGTTTATTTAAAATCTCTGAAACCTCGATGAAAAATGACAGTTCAGCAATTTTTACTGGATAGCTTGAAAGGTTGCTTGTCTTGTCATACATAAGTTCTTTGCAAGGTCATAGGGTGTCCATTTTTTTGAAGGAATTTTTCCATAAGTTTCCAATTTTTAGTTGCCATTTCGTTTTAAGCGAATTTGCAAATTTCTTTATATTCATTTCCAATAAATTTCTTTATATTCATTTCTAATGATAAAATAATCGTCTTCAACATAAAAATATCGTCTTCAAACTATCGTTTTTCTGTCTGAATTGTGCCTTGCACACGTTGTACCGAAAAATTTCGATCGAC
>JAXIUT010028687.1:0-15563 GCA_035586675.1 Eurytoma californica | reverse complement strand
ATAATTTATCTTTACAACAGTTCCATATTTAAATTGTCACGGTAAACGTCCATAGTGACAGTGACCGCGACATAACATAGGAAAATTAATAGGTATACTTCTATGAATTAAGAAAAGTGAGCAATAAATTACTTATTCAATGCAATATGTTACAATGCATGGATAGAACACGCCATTTTTCATTTTGTAAAGAAAGTGGAAAATTAGTTACTGGTAATGTGGAAAAGTTTATCCTAGCAGTTATGTACGGAGATTTCCATTATTTGGAAAGTGGCCTCAATAAAATAGTACCTGTAGTACATGTGAGATCTTTCTATAAGGGTCTCCAAACCATAAACTTGACCAGTAGCTATAGAGAAATAACCAGCTTATCCAAAAAAGAGATTTGGATTTTGCTTCTAAATAATCTCCTTAAAAGAAATTAGCAGCCTTTTGTGCAAACTCGATTTGAAAATAAATTTATGTTCAGCTTCAATTTTGTAAGATATAAAGATTATAGATATCATGTTGCTCTGACTGTGTTTGTAGGATTCGTAATACACAGAAGTACTTAACACACTACCATCAGTAACTAGAGGTTCATATATAATTAATTACATTAATTGTAATTCTATTTTAGTAGCATACGATACTAGGTTTAATTAAATTTCAATTTACACGTATTTGATATCCATACGTATCAAATGATATTATGAACAGCTACTGACATTAAATGTAGTACTTGTGGCTTTGAATTGAAGTGATACGTCTACAAAGTAACAATTGAATACAAAAAAATGTTTCCGATGCCATAAAATAAATAAAATAAATAAATAAATTCGTGAAAAAATATGGAAGACAGATCAGAAGACGTGGGCGCACGAGAAAGGGACAGAGAACAAGAGTACGCACGAAGTAGTGTATTAAAATTCAAATACCACGGCTGGCAGCAAAGAGAAGGAAAGGGGCGCGCGACGAGTCCTCCGCGGAGCAGGGAGACCAATATGAATACATTACCACGTGTTTGCTTCTAGACCTCCGGCCCTGTAATGCCTTCTATTAGAATCATGCCACCGCATTTTAATACGGAGACGTACACGTCGGCTTTCTCTCGCCGAAGGAAGCGAAAAAGCACACCGGTCCCCTTGTCGCCGTACTACTCATTCATAATGTGCGCTCACTACGTGCTTATATTAAATACAGAGAATGTGCGAACGCAGGGTCGGCGCATTTGGGAATTCGACGAATGCGGGACAGTCGTCGTGCACTAAATGCACAACGGGCACTTCGCTCTTAATTAAATCGTGAATTTTTGGTACTTTTAATGAAAACGCATTTTGATTTTTCAAATTAAGAGTACCTGGAAATGCTGTATGTACGTGCTCTTCATTTGTCAATCATATAAGCGTCGTTGCCGCACTGGATGTTCAGGTTATAAATTATTCAAAGAACATAAAATGGAATGGAATAATCTTCATTGTGAGTAACTTTTTGTTGAACAATAAATTTGATAAAAACGAACACAAGTCTCTGCAATAATTTATCAATCTTTATAAATTAAAACTTAAACTACAACCTAAAACTTATCCATATTGTACATTAATTCTAATAGAGGCTGGTTATTCCATAATGTACAAGATGTCGTAACAATAACGGGTTGGCTGAAATATTCATTTTTTCAGGTAAGGTAGTTTTGAAAGACGTCAAGCTCACTCAGTAACTCTCAACGACTTGATTTTGACTTTACCAATGTACTCGAAGGCCATTTGAAGGTCAACGTTGTTTTTTCATTAGGTTTCTACTGCTGCTGATGTGGGTTAAAATCTCTGTTTACTACTTTTGACAAAATCAATTTTCCTCCACTGTGCTTGAAGTAGGAGCTCCCGTATTAATTTTCACTTATTTTGTCGTTTTAACCCCTATGAATCACTTTGACGCCTTCCACGAATACGTATTTGATCGTCAAATTCTTCATCTTCAGATTTTAAAGTCAAAAATATGCGTTCCTATTTAAAACAACCATTTTGATCTTGAAATGACTTTAAATTCATCACTAAGGTCAAAATTAAAGACATCATTAGATTCCTGGTTGAAAGCCACTTAAACAGTGATCATGACCTCTTTCAAAAATACCAAACCTGAGAAACTACGCAGCCGTCCTGTTACTTACAATGTATATCTTTGCACCGTAACAATTTGAAAATTCATATTCACATATAACCAAAAGGCTTGCGTAAAGAGTGGCAAAAAAGTATATCCCAAACGCGAGTGGAGCAAATGTTTGCATTATCGCTTCATCTCCAAATCGAAGCGCGCAATCAGGCGCATCCGCCGCGCGCCCGTAAGGCGTGCAATAGCCGCTCCCGGAAGAACACGAGTACGAACACCGGGAGCTGGCAAGAGATACGCATCGTCGGATAAAACTCCGCCGAGGGGAGGGAGCAGCGCGCGGCGGGGGAAGGGGGCGGGCTCGAGAGTGCCGGATTCAAATAGCGGCTTGCATTCAGGGAGGTGCGCGCGCGTGTATCCAGAGGGTGCGGAGATAAAGCCGCCTCGTTTCGTTTATCGCGCCCCGAAATCGCCGCTGCGGCTGCGCCCCCGCGAACCCTATTTCCCCGTCACTCTTTCCATCCTCCGTCCTCCATTCTTTTACCCTCGCGTCGTAGCGCCCGCGCCCTCACAATGCGCCCTCCCGGGGACTGCGGACCGAACGCCCGATGAGGGCTTGAAAGGCACGAGATAGAGGCGACCGCAGAGGGCAAGACAGGTAGTTTTCCACTTGCAACTCGGCCGTGCGGCCTGACTGCGCGGGCGCGCCACTTATGCCCCCCTGCGAATCCGGTGCTTCGCTCCCTCCGAGGACGGGTTAATGAGAGGGATGCCTTTGTGACAATACGAGGTAACGCTGAAAAATTGAGGGCGAGGCAGTCATTTGGCGAATCCCCGAGAGGCGTAAAATGAGATCAACATTTTATGTAGCACGACCAGTTTAGAAGAATTATTGAAATTAATAATCGGATCTATGATGAGGTCAGTCTAAGGACCTAAGCAATTTGCATGTATGTCAATACCGAAAGAATTTGGATTGTTACGCGAGAAGATGACCGCAAAAATCGAATGCTCAAGCTCTTGTTTATCGAGGAAGTAACACGTTGAATAAAATATGCATTACAATCATAAGTATCTATAAATTATGCTATTACATTTCTATGTATAATGTACTATGTATACATTCTGTATCATTTGTTTTAGTTCGGTTAATTCTAGTTTACTGTCGATTACGAGAAAGAACGTTTGCAAATACATATCTTTTTTCGAGAAGAAGACTTCTCGCCAAGTGAATGACTTAATGAAGGAGACCATTTGTTTTGACCGTGCCAAGTCGAGTAATGAGGCTGTCATTCAGAAAGCTCTTCCCTCGACGTGGATCCAAGTAAAGGTTACTAACAATAAGTATGGAAGGATGAAGTTGCCAAAGGCAGTCGAACAGTTACAAGTCAGCATGTGAGGGAACCGGCAACACTTAAGAATACCAGACTGAAGAAAATGGTTGGTAGTGAATAAATGACTATGTAGTTATACAGACTTGTGCTTTTGAAGTGGATACCACGTCAATGACTGACCTAGAGTGTTACACTTGCTTTGGTTATTGATTTGGTTAAATCGATGAGCATGGTTTTCTACTGCTAAAATACACGAAGAAAGCCAAAATATTAGTATCTATTGTTCAAAATTTTCGACACAGTTGGTGTTTTTGCTTAAAACTCATAAAACACGATTACATCAAAAAAGTAAACAAAAGCAGAGAAAAAGTTTGGGAGGTTTTATAAAAAATATCCGTCGTTCAAAAAGTTATATTATAGGAAGTTGAATGTAATTATGATATAAATGACAATATATGCAGCAGCATTTTTATCGGTAGTGCTCTCAAAGAAAAAGAGAACTCATTAAATCGAAATATTCGTGTATAAATTGCATGAAACTTATAATCTACTGTTAAAGAAGAGTTTTTTTGCACGAAAAAACTGAAAAAATTTACCAACGCTAGAGAAATAGTAAAAGTAGATTTCGTATTCATTTATGCTCGCGCAAATAACATTGTTTTTTCTCCCAATGGTGACATCGACAGCGTCCATGCGACACACGGGGACATAATACCGCAGGGAAATTATATCGTGTGAAAAGAGGATCCTATAGCTAGTTTTAACTTGATCCCCCTTACATCTGCCCTGTTTATTTTACCTTTTTGTTGTTTGTCTTTCGTTTCCGTGTCGAATTATTTGAAACGAGAAATACCGGGAATATTATCAATTAACACGAAATCAAAATAAACGTATTTTAATTATGCATTGTTCCAATATTCGACAAATAATTTGACAGATTTAAAACTTTTAAAGCATTTATCTACCTTATCAGTATCTGTATACATTAATATACTTCTCAATATGCACTATTTCATAAAATATCCTTTAATCATATCATACTTTAATCTATCAACTAAATTTTGTCATTAACATCTTGAATTCTTGAAAAATATTTCACATGTAAAGTTGTACAGCTTCAAGAAGGTCATTTCATTCCCACTTATGATGATAACGTTCAAATCAAGCGCAGCTAGATTGATTCAATTGATTACCTGAAAGTGGACCTTCAAAAAAAAAATCATACATTTGCACCCTATTTCATTAGATTCGAATACGATTGTTGAAAGTATTGCAATTACCATACCGATGAGCTTTTGGCTCTATCACTCGGCTGTACTCTTGCACATAAAAGACCCTAAAAGCACAGGCAGCAGACTAGTCATAAATGTAAACTGAACAAATCGCGGCTTAGACTAATTTGTATTTATGTATAATAGTTGCATGATAGACAGGTCGCTTGCCAACAACCGCAAATACGTATATTTGATCGCATTATCAACAGTTGCCGGTACTTGAGCGTTTATTTAGAAGCGTGGGGAGAACCGCGTTGCATCGCCACTGATCGACAGATCGGTGCGTATTTATTTTCTGTTATGCAGGCGCAATTCAGGGAAATTCATTTGCACGCAAAGCTTTGATTCGGATAAATGACGATTCTCTAGTTTCGACTGTTGTTTACAGTATAATTTGATGATACGTTAAAGTGTACGGCACACGTAAATTGCGATATGTGATACTTCCAAAAAAATTTGATGAAGGGCCATTTCAATTAAAACATGAAAATTGAAGAAGCATAAATGGTGCAAAATATTTTGTAAGGCCTGATTTAGTTAAATAAATTATCTTCGCAATTTTTTTATTTGAATATAATTCGAGTTATCCAAAAATAATAATAATTGCTTGCTTTATAATAATAAAAATTTGAACTTTCATAAAACATGTTAAAACATGTTTTAAAATATTTTTTAACAAAAAATCGTGTTTTTAGAATACGTCTGTATGGATGTATGTGTGTGTGGGGTGTTGACGCCTATCTCAGCTTATAGCAGATGGATTTTAATCTGTAAAAAATATTTTTTTTTGTTTTACATAAAAACTAAAGTGCAAATGGTGCAAGTATTTTATTTTTATTTATTATTGAAGTATTTTATTTATTTGTAAATATTAAAATGGATATGTGTTAAAATATATGTAGGAACAATAATTTATTGTGAAGGAAGCTCAGTGCCAATGAATTGGCAGCGGTTTTTGTTATCAGTAAATAAATAAATATTCTGGGTACAAGTTTTTAAATAATAAATAATAAAAAATAATAAATCTAATAATTCAGGATCTCTTATTCTAGTTCGTAAAAGAAGTACTTTTTATAACAAAGGAAGAAGTAACAAATAATCTTTCTCTAATCTTGATATAATTCTTTCCACCTTACATTTTGATATTTGATAAAAATCGATTATCGAAAGGTTAATAAATTTTATCGCTTCGAATTGCTTCTGAACTTAACGAAATTATTATAAATTATTATTATTATCACTATAATTATTTTACAATAGCAGGTTTTCTTTTTGAACATTAATCTTGGCTTAACTAATTCTTCATCTTTACAAGATCCCGAGTGCAAAGTTGCAGCAGCAGCCCCTAGCATCGTATTTTTTCAAAGTAAAATTTATCCTCTCCCATATGATATTCCGAAACTTCAGACGAGTATAAAGCTGCATTGTTAACTCTGCAGAATTTGCGCGACGCGTTGACTTTGCTTAAAATTTAACCACGCAGAAATTCCGGCTCCATCCTTCTCAGCGACTACTAGTCCGGTAAAGTTCTTACATTTCACATGCAGCGACAACTGCATCTCTGGCCAGCCGCGACAATGGACCAGGCCACACACGAAGGACTCCTTTGCACGCCGATTTCTCACACGCACACCCACACACACACGTACGCACACACACACACTCACTCACTCACTCACATGCATGCATGCATGCATACACACACACACACACACACTCACTCACTCACATACATACACACACACACACACACACACACACACACACACACACACACACACACACACACACACCACACACACACACACACACTCACTCACTCACTCACATGCATGTATACAGATATCCACTTCACACGCATACATGCATAAGCATACGGGAAAGCTCGCCCCCAACGAAGTTGGAAGGCTTGTGGTTCGGCCTGGGGGCAAAGGGCACGGGCGCCTCGGTCAACTCGTCGATGACACTGGCCTCACGGCCCATTACGGCCCCGGCCGGGAGACGCATTTCAGATCGCAATTGAACCGCTGCAAATTTGCGGCCTGCTCGCTCTCGCGTGCAGTTACTGCAATCAAATTAATTGCGACGCAAAATAGCACGCGCGCCAATCGTGACGCCGGCGATGGGCGCAGCTCTCCCTCGCGTTGCGAAATCGCGCTCGCGATATCCTGCGTTCTGTTGGGTGAATTTGAGAACAAAGGAGTACGCTCTTCAGGGCCCCTTCTCCGACGAGTTTATGGAGTAATTATCATAGATCTATTGACGAGGTGAGTGCGTGGCTATTGGAAGATCGACTTTTACGAAGCAAATGTGAACAAGTCAGTCTAAATGGTAAGGATCGATACTTAAACGTTTGTCACTTACTTTGCATGACTAATGTCAATACATGAGTTCAACGAGTCATTTTTATTGCAGGTATTATGAGTTGATGAAGAGAAAAGCGGAGCATAAAATAACATCTTCATAAATAACTGACCGAATAGTACAAAAGAGTAATTACGAAATTTCCACGAAAGATTTACAAAAATGTTCGAATGCAAATGCGCATGTGGGGATGATAGAGAAGCTGTAAGTACCGAGAGAGAATGAAAATTGAATTTCATCAAGAAAAGTAAATAGAATACGAGAAATTGGAGAATGAAATGTCGGGCTCAGGGCTTCAGAAGAATTGAAGAACAAAGGATCGCGGATAGCACAAGGGAAATGGGCGGGGGCAAACGTACATACCAGAATGGAATCAGTATAAGGGATGGCCGTGAAGGTGAGTGGCTATAAGGACCATTATTCTCGTTAATACGTTATTTTAGCATTAAAGCAGCCCGTTTATTAAAGTCATTTGCATTACTCTACGTCCAGACGAATTTGCAGATATAAGAAATTTCTGCAGACTTTTTTCCTACTGGAAGTGGCCGTAAGTCACATATGGAATTTAAAATATATATGTACAGTTATAATAGTGATCCACTGGAAGCTCTAATCGTCTGAATCTTAATAAAGGTATTATAAAGCATAAATTACTGATAGTCTTTTGAGGGTGGAAAGAAGCTACTCAATGATTCATAATGTAATATCTTCATCGATGCAAGCCTTCGGCGTCGTATCGATTTTATATAAAGTGTTTATCAAGACTTCTACCATCGTCGGTTATGTTCGTCGCTGATGTTGAACTTTAACTTCTGTGTTGACGCATGGAGGAATAGTTAGGAATAATTTTTAATTTTAGGTAGATATAATTTATAGAAAATTTAATATTTGATATTATATGATTTATGGCATTTTTAATTCACCATTAGTTTTGTGATCAGGAAACAAAAAATTCAAGTTAACTTTTGTCAAATAATTACCACTGCAGTGTGAATGTCCTACTACGATTATTATCTTCACATAAAAAAAACATTAACCTCTTTCTTAATTTCTCTTACCGTTTATACATTCAAATTATGTTTGTATATATATAGCTTTTAAAGTAGAACGAAGATTGTAGAACTCATTACCCAATCAATGATATATAGTAGTTGTTAAATTTTTGGTACTTCACAAATGAATCAGCATCGTTATAACATTTATCATAATATTATTGATCGAAAGAATCAATTTAAGCTTATAAATGATTTAATTACACAAATTAACGGTATCTATGGAGCAGATGTAAACATTGAAAAAAAGAAAACTCACAAAACGATGGAAAGCAAATTAAAGTGACGAAGAAAAGTCGTAAAAACTGACGAGGCCAAAGCGAGCCAAAAAAAGTAAGCGCAGAAAAAAAGCACGTATACCGCTACGTGAAATAAAGTAGAACCGCCTTAACGTGTGCGTGCACGTCCGCGAGCGTCACGTGCGGAAAAACATGCTATCATCTTTGTTGCGCCGAGGCAAGACCTTTCCCGGCTGAGATAATAACTTCGTTTACATAATTGCCGACAAGTTCCTTTGTGTCGCGCGCGCACCGCGTCAAAGGAACGGCGGGGCGAGCGCTTGGGTAACAGGCGCGCGCGTAATTTTCACCGTAAGTCGATGAATTGTCGACGTCGCGCGCGTGACACTTCCGGTTTCTCCCGCGATACTCCCGGGCCTGGAATGCACGTGTCGGGAGAACGCGTCCCTCGTGACTTTTCCCTCTGCCGCCGCCGCCGCTTACCACTGTCGACGCGACGAGCGATGCCTCGTGTTCCCTATCCCGTCTCACTTTTTCGAGGCTACCACTTTACTTTCTCGGTCGTTTGTTCCAACGGTTCCTTCGAATTTCGCTTCGTGAAACATGTATTTCGAGATGTTTTCGTAAAAATTCATTGTACTATGACTATTGCAAAGAGCAATCTTGGAGAAATATATAGATAACAACATTCTTCAATCGAATTTCCTTGTCACTCATTCTTTGATAATTTTGGGAAGGTTTATATCGATGCTAATGAGTACAACTTGGTGTTAATTAATGGTTGTGCAACGTTTCGATAACTTGTTCGTTATCCTTTTCGAGCACTAAAATTTATTAAAAATGGAGATAAATACAAGTCAATACTTACAAAATACGTACAAATAATAAATTTGCTCGTCATTCTTACCTAAATATTTTCGTTATAAAGTTAAAACATTGTCAATATTGTAAAATTTCTTGTTCGTCTGGCTACAAATTATAGAAACAATAGTGAAAAAATACTGTATCAATTACTATGTCATTTATATAGTCAATTGACTGCAGTATTATTACGTGACTTTATTCAAATCTATCAGTTACTTGTTTACAATCTCCTTTAACTTACCAGGAGAGTGTCATTCCTCCGGATCACCAATCTCTTCGAAACTTTGCATAACAGTTTTCTGGTACCTAAAAATGAAGACCGGTACATATAGTTAGATCCCATTTTTAAAAAAACAAGGTCACAGTTATAGTTAATTGACATTTCAACCTTTGAGCAAAGTTTTCTATCTGATTTTTTCACTATTGTTTCTATAATTTTTAGCCAGACGAACAAGAAATTTTACAATATTGACGATGTTTTAACTTTATAACGAAAATATTTAGATAAGAATGATGAGCAAATTTGTTATTTGTATGTATTTTTTAAGTATTGACTTGTATTTATCCCCATTTTTGAATCAATTTTAGTGCTTGAAAAGGATCACGAACAAGTTATCGAAACATTGCACAACCATTTATTAACACCAAGTTGTACTCTTATGTTTATGAATAGTACGCAATAAAAACTTTCTGGCATTGTCTATTAAAAAAAAATATTTTTTTAGTACGTCTGGCGCAATTCCTGATGGAAATCCAGTGACTTGAACTTGAGTTTGGGATTCAAGGTCATTTAAAGGTCAAGTTGATTCGTTTCTAATGGATGTTCTTGCTTTACAATAATTCAAAACTTCGTTTTATGGATTTAGGCAGAAACTAGAAGTAATTTAGGTTCCGAAACATCCTTATCTCGGTATGTACACGGATGGTTCAATAAAAATTACTCTCATCTATTTTTACAAAAATTACTATGCAGTTAGTAATGTTCGAATCAAGTGACTTTTTTGGTAAAAAGTATTCAAAACTTGATAAAGATTCTAGATAAAGATAAAGATGTTACTCGCATTGTGATTGGTTGATTGGAAAGTTTTTTATTTTGTTAAGTAAGAATTGTTTCTTCCTTCTTCTTTATAATCATCACAAATCATCATCTATATCTCGAATGTGATCGACGTCGTCGTCACCGTTACCTTTGTCGTCGTGGTTATCGCCTTCGCTATCTTCATCGTCATCGTCTTCATTGTCGATATCACAATCATCATTATTCATCTATTGTGAGTTAGTCAAGCAAACACATATTCAACTAGTCGGTGTACTTATTCATATTTATGGATTAAGCGATAGAAGCCTCGCTATTTTTATTGAATTCTTGACCTTGCTATAAATTCATGGCAAATTTAAATCAACATCCAGAACACTGCTAATAAATTACAAAGTAAAATAGATCAATTTTTCTATCATTTTTCGTTTTCCTGAATTTGTAAACGGTCGGATACCCCAAAAAAAA
The DNA here is from genome assembly GCA_035586675.1 of Eurytoma californica. Classification (NCBI taxonomy): domain Eukaryota; kingdom Metazoa; phylum Arthropoda; class Insecta; order Hymenoptera; family Eurytomidae; genus Eurytoma; species Eurytoma californica. The sequence goes on along the minus strand of JAXIUT010028687.1, from coordinate 4,844 downwards.
CCGAGAACGTTTGCAGAGCCTAGGTGTAAAAACGTGGAAAGCAAACCCGCTCAACGCGGCGTAATGGTCAGGGAATAACAAAAAAATGGAATAACCGGTGCGCCGAGACTAAAGTAAGCTAAGGTGCGGAGAAGAGGGACAGCAAACAGTGGTACAAGATCGGGTCATTGTCTCCACCGGGCTGCGTACGCGCGCGCTGAACGACAAAGCCCGACCGCTCCATAGTAACGCCGGCAAACATCGGCGAAGGTGGAAGGACGTTCCCTCCCATTCCGAGAGCAATGCGCCTCGTATAAGCCGACTGGACGATGCGCCTCTACCACGAGCGGCGTGTACTCCGCTACTCTGGTTAATCAGACATCTTTGTTTCGGACGTTGGCCCATCTTGTTACATCACGTTGCATTAACGCTGTAATTAAAGTGGCGTTCAAGTTGAATTAGGTAATAGCACAATTTTGTCCCTAAGCGTTTATCGAGTTCTGTTAGATAACTGTTAAATAGGTCCAATTAATGATGGGGCTACCGTAACCGTTGTTACAGTTTCTTTTCAATTAAATCAACTTTGTTATTGTTTTCTCATGGAGAAAGTAAATGTTTTCAGAAATTTTTAACGCAGAAGCGTCAAGTATTTATTAAAAAAAATGTTTTCATGTATTTACGTATTTTTTTGCCCTCCTAATTATGTACTTTGAAACTGCAACATGATCCCGTTTCAAACTTTTCACAGAAATTTAATTAAATTATTTTAAAAACGTTTGAAAACTTCAAGATTTTTTTTAGATAGGTTCGGATTTTACGTAAATATATGTATGTAACTAAAATAAATTTAAGTAATTTCAAAGACACTAAAAGCTTGGCTCTACATTTTTACACGCCAAGATTTAAACTTAGCACAAAACTGTTGATTGCGAATTATTTATTTTTATTTACACATGTCTACTTTTTTTAAATCTCAGTCATTTACTATGCTGGAGATGGAAATAAATTCACTTTCCTCCCTTTTATATAAATCCACAAGAAACACGCTCTCTTTTTTTTTTTCAAAAAAACTGCAGAGGAAATTTAGCTTCAGCACAGTTTACTTTGCACGGTGCATTTAATAGGTAACGCAAAGAGCACGTAGAAGCGTATATATAGGCGTGTCCATCGCCTCGCGTCGCGCGCAGTTAGCTTCGTAAAAGGTCTGAAGCAGCCAGTGGCTTTTACTGCTTTTCTGGGCGATTTCCAACCCGGCAGCGCGGCTTCCGTAAAGGCTAAGGTGTGCGCGCTCAGATCCCTATCCGGTAGGTAAAAAAAAACGATACTTACGCGGTTATCGAACTCCAGCGTGAGTGCGTCCACTCGCGCGTGGCTTCCTTCTCTCACCCACGTCATTAAATTGGGGCTAGAGTCCACGCGAACTAATGGCGCTATGCATGTTAAATTAGTGACCGTTTATTGAGAGAATGCGCTACTTGTTTAATTAGTGACCATTTATTGAGAGAATGCGCTACATGGTTGCCATAAAAACGAGAGAAATTTTAATTTTATATCTCTTATTTGGAAGATGTGTAAGATAAATTTTATTACATATATATTATTGCATTTATATTTCTTACTCAAAAGATGTGTTGGATAAATTTACTTATACATAGTATTAAAAAAGTTGTACAGTTCTTAGCAGTATCTTACATAAGAAAAACTTTTAAACTTGTTATTTACATACTTTTGTAATTCTGAAAATTTATATTTCTTAAATCCGTGATCAAATATTACCTGTTGAACCACGTTATCGATCTTTAGTTGTTTTGAAGTAAAACTTTTGGCTTTTTTATCGCATTGTCTTATTTAGGACATACATTTGTCCTAAGCTGTAGTCAAATTCTGGTTGTAAGTAGAAACAGGACAAGAGGTGTAAGACATGAACGTGAAGATAAAAATTGATGATACAAGTGTTTTTGAATCCACGATGTATATTCAACTAGTCATGCAGTCCTTACCTACAACGAGTATCTTAGGCAATTTAAATGTCTTATTAAATATTTAAATATAAAGTAAACAGCTGATAAATTCTTTAAGGGGGTCATGTACCTAAAAATATTTTTCTATAAAATCATCTAAAAAAATAAAATTATAAGTATTAATAAAATGTTATAATAATATCTCAAAAATATATTAAATTTTTAATAAAATAGACCCAAACTGCGGTCCCTAAGGTCATTTTATCTTGTTATGTTAATTTCAAAATTTTATCGTTGGTGTAACCTGCAGCATCAACCAATTGATCAATTTTGATGAGGTTTTGCTTAAATTGTTGCAAATTAATGTCATTTGTATCTGAAGAGTAGTATCAGTTGAAATTATTTGAATAAATATCTCAAAATGTATAAAAACTACTTTAATTTCTTTCTTTTCATGAATTTATACAGTTTTGTAAATATATTAAATACTTACTCAAACTGATACAACTCTTCAGGCATAAATGACATTAATTTGCAACAATTTAAGCCAAACCTTATCAAAATTGATCAATTGGTTGATGCTGCAGGTTACGCCGACGACAACATTTTGAAATAAACATAACATAACTTAAAATGACCTTAGGAACCTTAGTTTGGGTCCATTTTATTAAAAATTTAATATATTTTTAAGATATTATTGTGGCGTGTGTTTTTCCAACAGCTGCTTCGCGGAAATTCCCAAATTTCCCCAAGCAACAAACAAGTTATAGCCGCTTAAAGCGAGGAACTTATGTGCGGGACCGCAATAAAAATGGGCCCGTCGCGCGTTCGTCACCGAAGCGCTGACCCTTTCTTTATCGCAGGACCGCAATAAAATAAGCCCATCGCTCGCTCGCTAATCCGCTTGTTTTTCCGAAAACACACGTCCGGCCGACGTTTCCCTTTCCGCGGACTTGGTGGAAAAACCTTTTCCCACCCTGAGCGATTTGCGAGAACCGGAGAACCAGGCCCAAGTACCGAGGGCTGGTACTCACTCTCGCTCGAACTTGCGACGCGCTACGATCTCGGCGACGCGCCCGATCCGCCGTCTGCGTTCCGCCGAGTCGCCGCGCTATCACGTATTTGTATCTTTGTGTATTTTTATTAATAAACTTCAAATAACTTCTCTATTCTTCATTTGTCAAGTAATTCGCCATGATTTACCCATCCACGTGCTTCAATTGGTGACCCCGACGTGATACAGGGTAATCGTGTGGATACATATAAAAAAAAACATTTCTTTTTGAGTGACTTGTGCTGAATCCTCGGAACAATGTATCAGCGATTCCAAAAACTTACGGACACACTTCTTGGGTTCTGGGGGCATGACCCTTTTGTTTGTGTGCAAACACTGCTCAAAATTGATTGACCTATTTGTGTATTTAAATGCACAAATAGGTCAAATCGATTGACCCTAAAACACATTCCCTTTGTTTAATTTGCGTAGTTCTCTCAATTTTATAGAAAATTTACTTTTCTGTGTATCTTTTCATCTTAAATGAAATACATGAAGCGTGAGTCATTTTTATGTTTTTCCTTGGATATAATACACAAAACATGTATTTGCCCAAAATTTTGAATAGTGCGTGTTATTCCAGATTTCAAAGAATCAAAATAAAATATAAAATCTCGATCGACAATAAAGCCTCTATAACCGAAAGTACTAAGATCACATTTTTCATCTACAACACACATCTTAAAATATCCCTAAAGAAAGAGCAACGCCGATAAATCATCGGTTCGATATAATTCTTTCAAAATTGCCACGCGAAACAATCCGCGCAAGGATAGCCCTCCGCTCCGCGTGCATGAATCATAACGTGATCGCACAAAGACGCCGGCGCATCACGTTCGCATAAATCACAAGGTAAACTCGTCGCTCGATCGGCCGTATACATCAAGCAGCGGGACGCGCGTGTCGCGGCAATTTGTCCTGTGCCGCGTCCCCGCGCTCTCTTCCCTCGCTTTCCAGCCGAGCGAGCGAGTGAACAACGCCGAATCTCACGTAATACTCGGCGAAAGCAGTACATAATAGAGCGCAACGTATTCACGCAGGATCGTTTGGATTTCCCACGTGGCGTCGCATTTCCTCCTCCCCCGGTTGCTTGCCTGCGCCGCTATTTTCCGAGCGCGCGCCGCCTCTATTCCGCGCGCAAGTTACTTTGGCCGACGCGCCGGGGAAAATTGAGAAGCGCGAGCGAGCGAGCGAGCGGATTATGTCCCACGGGCTCCGGCGTAATTCCTGCCGGCGAATGTAACGCGATTGCCGTCGCTGCCGCGCTGTATGCAAACGCGTCGCGAGCACGTGCGTTTGCATTGAGAAGCCATCGGCAATGCGCCAAAAGCACACGGCCGCCTCTGTATGCCCAGCCCACCCCTCCCATATGAGGGCTGCCGTTCAAGCTTGTTCGATTTACATTTCATTCCTCCCACTACCGGGTCCCCGGAGCTACGCTAATCTCAGCTGCGAGAGTTGCCGACTCGGTTGTAAGCTACCGTAGGGCCTTATTAGCAAGAATCAAATCTTAAGACTTGACTTTAAGAGTTGTTGTTGACTTTCTCTTTTCTGATTGAATCCTGTATTTTGTTAATTTTGTGTAATTGATTAACTGGTAAATTTATGACCTACTAGAAATATAGTGGTCAGTAAATTTGTAACGCATCCGCGGTACTTTGAAAATAAATCTTTTTTTAAACTGCACTTTAATCCAAACATAGCAATCAATGTTTTACGTTGAGACAATACAAAATATAAAATTAATTTATTACTGTACTGTTTTTTTATTAATTGTTAATTTATTATTGTGGTTGTCCTAACTTGTTGTGAGTCACAATTTGTCAAGTTTTTAATGAAAGTGACAATGT